>PVLC010025777.1:0-23328 GCA_004027655.1 Graphiurus murinus | reverse complement strand
AAAAAAAAAAAAAAAAAAAAAAAAAGAATAAAAAGTAGGGCTAGGGGTATAGCTTGGAGGTAGAATACCCCTGGGTTCAATCCCCAGTACCAAAAAAAGGAAAAAAAATAGGGCTGAGGATGTAGCCTGGAGGGAGAAGGCCCCTAGATTCAATCCCCAGCACCAATAAATAAATACATACATACATACATACATAGATACATTAATAATAACTAATAATAAAATAGAATAGTTGCAATAGAAGTTATGTGAATGAGCACTGTGATACCTTGACCATGGATGTGACAGCTCAGCTAGTCTAGACAGCAAGTACACACTGGACAAAAGGATGATTCACATACACAGTTGCATCACTGGAGACTGTGTATTACTCATAATGGCACAGGATTTGAAACTTATGAATTGTTTACTTCTTGAATCTTCCACGCAATATTTTCAAACTGTAGTACCTCAGGGGTTAATGAAGCGAAACTACCAATGAGGGAGAACTAATGTATTCAGAAACAAAGAGATTATCTGATTTATAGACTGCCTAGGCTCTTCTGCTTCCATTTTCTGCTGTTGCCCTGGCCTTGGTTAATCGTTACTACCTAATGGTAAAAACATCAAGGTGAACGAAAAAAGCTAAAAATCATGTTACTTTCGCAATGTATATAACAAAGTCTGTAAAATAATCTGACAGAAAGCCAGGCATGGTGCTGCATGGCTGTAATCCCAGTTCTTGGGAAACTGAGACAGGAGAGTCACAGGTTTGAGGCCAGCCTCAGCACTTAGCAAGACTGTATTTCAAAATAAAACATAACCTGGGTATGGTGGTGCATACTTGTAATCCCAGTACTTGGGAGGCTGAGACAGGAGGATCACAGACTTGCAGCCAGTCTCAGTAATTTAGTGAGGACTTCAGCAATTTAGCGAGACCCTGATTCAAAATAAAAGAATAAAATAAGGCTGTGGGTATAGTTGGGAGGTAGAATGTGCCTGGGTTCCATCCCCAATACCACACACACAAAGAAAACATTAAAGATAAAAGGCTGGGGGTATAGCTCAGAGGTAGAATGTCCCTGGATTCAATCCCAAGTTCCCCCGCAAAAAAGGATAAGGAAGAGAAGGAAAAGGAGGAGGAGGAGGAGACGTCTGATGGGAGAGGTGACTGAAATAGAGGCTTTTGACATTAGGAGAGTTTATATCCTGAAACTGCAGATAACAGAGCTGATTACAGAAAAGAACTCTTTGGCAGTCATATAGATTAATGAAATACCTTACCTTTGTCCTGAAGCAGTTGCAATGGGTGATGGGCCATTAGGGGCTCTTGGTTCTTCACATGTACTCATTTCCATTATTACTTTATCTAGAGACTAAAAATGTTAAAAATATAAGCAAATAATAAAAGCAAGAAATTATTTTATGTGTATTATGAAAGTACTATTTAAGATTATTTTCTCTTTCATTTTTGGGGGGAGCAAAGTAAACCGAAGTCTTTAAAAGTCTAAAAAGACAAATGCCAAGAAGGGAAACCAAGCACCAGTCCTATCTCAAAGCATTTACCTGGTGGAAAAGCTGTGCATATTGTATGAGTATGGGAGAAAAAAATTCACAAGTAGCCATTATCTGATGAGATCATCAGATTTAATGAAAATGTCATCTCTAATTCCAGATATACTAACTGACAAATATATATTAATAAATAGGACTGAAATAAGTTCAGGTTTATCCCAATCTGAGAACTAAGATATAAAACTAGAAAAATTATGAAATAAACAGAAAATATTAAAAAAAATTCCCAAAAGGAAAATGTTCTTTCTCATTATTAAAAGTATTATTACTTTTTTCTTGAAGATCTAATGTCCTTAGGTCATCATTAAAATAACTCCAGTCACTTTTCATTCTCTATTTTATATGCAGCATTTATTATTATCTGAGATTATCTTGTTTTTATCTGTGTACTTGTTTAGTTGCTCTCTTCTATTAAAATATGAATTATCTCGGGGCACAAAGCAGGTGCTTGATAATTTTGTGTTGGGGGGAATATGGGGATTGAAGCCAGGGGAATTCTACCTCTGAGCTACACCCCTAGCCTTTTTTTTCTTCCTTTTTGAAGTAGGGTCTTGATAGATTGCTGACAGTCTTGGTAAATTGCTGAGTCTCAAATCTGTGATCCTCCTGTCTCAAGTCTCCCAAGTACTGGGATTACAGGCGTGTACTGCCACTCCCAACTTGGTAATTACTTATGAAATAGGTCCAGAGGTAGAGCTAAGTGGTAGTGCATACTTAGCATGCTCAAAGCTCTGGGTCTGACCCCAACACTGCTTGCCCCCAAATTTTATAGAATAAATCAATAAATGATCAAATGATTTTGTTCAATTTTCCTTAAAAAGTAAAGTATATTAAAAGAACACATTACTTAAGTTTACTAGATCACTAAAAGCAAGAATTCAGAAAAGTGGATCAAATGTTAATAAAAGAAGAATCCCACAGTATGTTAAATGATGCAATAAAATATACCAATTCAGGACATAATATTCTAGACTGGAAAAACATTATTTTAAAGTTTAAACTTCTCGTATAAAGGCTCAAAAAAACCAAGTCCAATCAAAATCAAAGGAAAGCTAATGGGTAAAAAAAAAAAAAAAAAAAAACAGGAAACTGTTTCTACAAAAGAGAAGATTAATATTAACAAAGTAGGTAGATAATTTGCATACATACATAATACTATATGTATTTATAAGGCATTTTCAGAACTCACCAAACAGATAGGATGTGTTTTCAGTTTTGTCCATGGAATCTACAAATAAAAATTTTTTCAAGACGAATTATTAAAAAATATATAAAATGGTTATCAAAACAGATGCTTTCTTTATATAGTGATAAACACCAAATTATATCAGGTGACTTTTTTCTTAAATTGCAAATGAAGCAGCTCATTAATATAAAATCAGATAACTATTTTATATAAGAAATACTATTTAAACTGTATTTTTCTCAGGCCTTAGAACAAACTTGTTTTTTTTTTTTTAGTGGTAATGGGGGTTGAACCCAGGAACATTCTGCCTCTGAGCTATACTCTCAGCCCTATTTTTTTTTATTTTGAAACAGGGTCTCAGTAAGTTGCTGAGGGTCTCACTAAGTTTCTGAGGCTGGCCATGAACCTGTGATCCTCCTGTCTCAGCCTCTTAAGTACTAGGATTATAGGAGCTCACCACCACGCTCATAAAATATTTTATTTTTTTGCGTCACCACACATAGCAGAACAAACATATTTTAATTTCATAATTAAAACTAATAGTTAGCTGGACATGGTGGTGCATGCTTGTAATTCCAGTACTTGGGAGGCTGAGATTGGAGGATCTGGGTTTGCGGCCAACCTCAGCTACTTAGTAAGGCCCTCTGCAACTTAGTGAGACCCTATTTCAAAAAGGAATAAAAAATATGACTGGGGGTGTAGCTTGGAGGTAGAATGCCCCTGGGTTCAGCTCCCAATACCACACACACACACACACACATAACACAACAAATAAACAAACAAAAAATTGTTACCAGCAAAGCATAATCACTGTTCTGTTCATTTAACAATTTGTTTAATCCTAGAATTCTGACCAATAGTTTTGTAAATATTCAAAACAAATGCAATAGTAAGGCCATTAATGTGAAATGCTGGCAATATGCACTAATAATACTCACATATACCCTGCACTAAAAATGTTAATTTAAGTCTTTGTAGGTATCTGAGTTTATGGAGGCTAGAACCAAATTAAAGGTACTTACTGAAGGAAATAGGAACCTTTTCCGTAATCTTTTCTTAGAAATTCAAATTTTAATTTTATGAAAAAAGTTAGCAACACAGTATTTCTACTAAGCACTCTGTCAAACTAAACCTGGTCTTCAAATACAAGGAGTGATACAAATTGACATATGATTATAATCAAAGATAAGTAGAATAATGTTATAATAAGTAGGAATGATAATAGTAAATAGAAACTAAAATTATCAAAATAAATGACAAAAAGGGGTAAAATTCGAAATAAAAGGGTAATATGCACAATAAGAAATAACAGCTATATCTTCATTGAAATATTTCCCCACTACAAATATGAATTGTCCCATTTAGGGTGGGATGAAGTCTCAGTGGTAGAAAGCTTAACTAAGGTATACAAGGCCCTGGGCTTGATCCCAGCACCGCAAAAAGAATAAAAAGAAAAAAAACAAAGTCCCATTTGACACTAAATCCTAAGGAACAAAAAAATCCTATCTTTGAATATGTGCCAAATTGAAGCGATTATTTTATTTTTTTTTTTAGAAAAAACTTAAAAATATTCAGTAACATCTTCTTCATTTTTTTAATTCAGCACGGAATTTTTTTTATACATTTCTTGAGTACAACAGGGTTACATATACATTTACAACATATCAATCATTCTCAGAGCACAATTAGCACCACTTCTTTGTTTTCCACGTATAGCCCACATTCCTAACATAACCTGGTCAAGCAAACTTTCTAGAGTCATAAAACCATAAACCTTTAGAGTCATATATTGAAACAATTATTTTATTACTAACAAAGTAATGACTTTAAAATATTAATAAAGTTAATTTAAGTAAAAATTGAAAATATAAATTATTAACATAGACATACAACTTCAATTAAATTCATAAGGCACATAGTTATAAAATCATTTATGCAACAATATTTTTCTTTCTAAATTATGCTAATAAAATGCTTCTTTATAGAATGATCTAAAACAAATACACTCTCTTTTTTTTTAATGGTACCAGGGAGTGAACCCAGGAGCATTCTATCTGTGAGCTGCATCTCCAGCTCTATTTTTTATCCTTTATTTTAAAACAGGGTCTAAGTTGTGGAGGGCCTCACTAAGTAGCTGTGGCTGACCACAAACCTGCGATCCTCCTGTCTCAGCCGCCCAAGTACTGTGATTACAAGCGTGGGCCACCACCCCCTGACCTATTTTTTATTCTTTATTTTGAAACAGGGTCTCACTAAGTTGTGGAGGGCCTCACTAAGTAGCTGAGGCTGGCCACAAACCTGTGATCCTCCTGTCTCAGACTCCCAAGTACTAGGATTACAAGCGTGGCCACCCGCCCGGCTATAAATACTTATTAAAAGAGAGATGAAATAAAAAGTAAGAGAATGAGGCTCTCCACAGACAAACTCTTACCCTAATGGATGCTTTATTACAGAAAACTTTGTTGATAGCAAGCCATGTGGGCAAATCCAACATATTCTGGAGAACCTCTTCATCCAATTCCAAATTCTTCAGTTCACCTTCTCCTTTAAGGGTACTTAGATTTATCTTGTCAGGAGATAAATTTTTGGTAAATCTGAAAGAAAATATGTTATACTTATTTTAGTGTCAGTTACTGTACTCCAGAATTATTCTTGCAAATATACAGAGCATTAAAAACACAACGGCAGCACTAAAACCACAAAGCCACAGTTACAGGTTCTACTTTCATTGTGTGTATGTGTAGTACAAGGGTCGGATCCCAGGGGCTTTTTGCCCCTGAGCTACACCCTTCCCTTAGCCACCTTTTTTTTGTGTGTGTGGTACTGGGGATTAAACCCAGGGGCATTCTACCTCCAAGCTACACCCCAAGTCCTATTTTTTTATTCTTTATTTTGAAACAGGGTCTCACGAAGTTGTAGAGGGCTTCACTAAGTAGCCGAGGCTGGCCGCGAACCCGGATCCTCTGGTCTCAGTCTCCCAAGTACTGGGATTACAAGCGTGTGCCATCACGCCCGGCTTACCCTTAGCCCTTTTTATTTTAAAACCTGCGATCCTCCTGTCTCAGCCTTACAAGTACTGGGATTACAGGATGCACCATTGTGCCTGGCTAAGCTTTACTGTAATTCATGTTCAGTGTGTTTTGTTGTCATTTTCATCTCTCATATCCATAGCCCTCTTATAGAAAAGACTACAAATTTGGGAGCACATCTGAATGTCATATTCCCATAAACAAACTCTGGTTCTGACTGCCTTTCAAACTTGATGAGTATTTAGTGGATATCTACCACGGTGGGGATAGCTCTGGGCCATATCCCACCACACTTCACTACAGACTACATCACAGGACAGGACAGTCCTATGCTATTAATCAAGCTGCAAAGAAGGTAAAGGAATGAGGGAACCCCTTAGGATCAGTCTCAGCAGCAACGGCAGTAAACAGCAACAGGTGTCACTCAACACCTCAAGACCAATGGTCAAAAGACATCTTTATTCCTTTTAGAATAATCTGGTGACTCCCAGCATTAGAAACTGACCCTAATCCAGAAATATATTCCAGAATATTTATCTTATTCTAAAAGATCTCTAAGAAAAGAGATTATCCAACTCTATTTAGCCGCCAATTTTGGTGTTTTCTGTATGACACTTTAGAACATCAATTATTTAAAACCCTGAATTAGCTATATAAACACCATTTATCCTTTCTATAAGAGTTAAGACAACTGAAGCATCAAGTGCTTAGTGAAAGTGCCAAAAATCAGAAGACTAAACCTTGAATTCTCATTAAGATTATCTATAATGACTTAAAAATAAAAGCCCTTTTTATTTTATTATGTTCTTTTTCTTTTTCCCAATAGTGGGGAATGAATCCCCCCTCATGCACTAGGCAAGTGCTCCACCACTGAGCTTCAGTCCAATAAAAGTCCTTTAATTAAAAAAAAAAACAAAACTTGAAAACAAAACCAGTTAACACTATAGTGAATACTTTCCTTTCCAAGGGTTTACTGTGTACCAAGCCTGTTGCATGAATGACAACTGCATCCAATTCCCATGATAACCCCTCAGGGTTAACACCAATTTTATCCTGATTTTTGAATGAGCAAATGTAATGAGAAGCTTGAATTTATTTGCTTAATGTCATAACTAATAATAAAAATAAGCTGTGAAGGTACTCTGAAATACTTTCATATACGTTTTTGGGGTTTTTGTGTGTGTTTTTTTTTTTTTTTGGTACTGGGGGTTGAACCTAGGAGCATTCTGCCTCTGAGCTACACCCCCAGCCCTATTTTTTATTTGAAACGGGGTCTCGTTAGGTTGATGAGTCTCACTACTTGCTGAGCTGTCCTCGAACCTGTAATCCTCCTGTCTCAGCCTCCCAAGTACTGGGATTACAGGCATGTACCACCAAGCCCAGCTCATATATGTTTTTTTAATACCCAAAACTATGCTACAAAAATGACAAATTGCTACTTTATCCAACAAGTATTTTTTTCAAAATTAAAATCACTGACAAAATTAACTACTGATTAACAGAAGAGTTAACCAGGCTTTTTCTTTTTTTAAAAAGGTTAGATATTAGGCCGGGCATGGTGGCGCACGCTTGTAATCCCAGCATTTGGGAGGCTGAGACCGGAGGATCTGGGTTCGCGGCCAGCCTCAGCTACCTAGTGAGGCACTCCGCAACTTAGTGAGACTCGGTTTCAAAATAAAGAGTAAAAAATAGGGCTGGGGGTGTAGCTCGGAGGTAGAATGCCCCTGAGTTCAATCCCTAGTACCACAAAAAAAAAAAAAAAAAAAGGTTAGATATTAAAGCAACTAAATGTACTGGGTCATTGACATGCCCTACATGTCAACATGAATACCAATCAATATACAAATGCTGCTCCACTGACTCCAGACCAGAAGTTCTTGAAGTCAATTTTATCTGGATTCATATCTTCTCACAGAATGTCAACTGAGAAATTGAGTTCATTTTTAATCCATATTTCACCAATGATGCTACATTGTATTATACTTCCCATTAATCATGTCTGATTCAATATCATGAAGTTTTCCCATAGGTTATCTTTCCAACTTCCCTCAATTTTTGAACTGGAGATTGAACTCAGGAACATTCTACCCCTGAGCTATACCCCAGCTCTTCAATTTTTTATTTTGAAACATGTCATGCTAAGTTGCTGAGGGTCTCTCTAAACTGTTGAGGCTGGCCTCAAACCTGTGATCTTCCTATCTCAGACTCTCAAGTAATGGGATTATAGGCTTGTGCACCACTCAGATAATCTTTAAACAAAACAAAACAAAAAAAAAAACCTCACTTC
Organism: Graphiurus murinus; assembly: GCA_004027655.1. Lineage (NCBI taxonomy): Eukaryota > Metazoa > Chordata > Mammalia > Rodentia > Gliridae > Graphiurus > Graphiurus murinus. The sequence goes on along the minus strand of PVLC010025777.1, from coordinate 15,272 downwards.
TTTGAGGCAGAATATTAGAGCTAAAAGGAAGCATCCAGTAAGCACTTACTGAGGACTCACTATTCAGACACATACACTAGGCAGTAGTACACTCAAGAGTCCTGCCCTTGTGGAGTTTTCAGTTTAGTGAGACAGATCAAATAGCATGACTAAGAGAATACCCCAGGGGTCCTAACTCAGGGTTTCCTTAAAAAAGGACTTTTGAGCTGATGTCTAAAAGATGAGTAGACATTAACTAGGGAAGGAAGGGAAGGGGGAAGGAAGGAAAGGGGACAGGGAAACAAAGTATTCCCAGTAGAAAGGAGTAAAATGTATAAAAGTTCAGAGCATGGTATAAAATAGAACAAAAAGGGATCAGCATCTGGCCAGGTGTAGTGGCACAGTTTTGTAATCTTAGCTACTCAGGAGGTTGAAGCAGAAGAATTCCAAGTTCAAAGCCAGTCTGGGCAACTTAGTGAGACCCTGTCTCAAAATTTAAAATAAAAAGACTGGAGATATAGCTCAGTGGTAGAGCACCCCTGGGTTCAATCCCCAGTACCATCCCCTAACACACACACACACACACACACACACACACACACACACACACGCAGACACAGTATCTGGAGTGTAGCAAGAAGACCACAAGCAACAGAAGATAACCCTAACACACACACACACACACACACACACACACACACACACACACACACACACACAGTATCTGGAATGTAGCAAGAAGACCACAAGCAACAGAAGATAAATCTAAATCCAGAAGGACAAAGGGGAGGGGCAGATTATACAATGCTATTCATTCATTCAATAACTATTAGTTGATACTTAAAATTTAATAGGTACTCAGCCAGGCATGGTGGTGCACACTTGTAATCCTAGTACTTGGGAGGTTGAGACAGGAGGATCTCAGTTACTTAGTGAGGCCCTCAGCAACTTAGTGAGACCCTGTTTCAAAATAAAACATAAAATCAGGCTGAGGGTATAGCTCATAGGGAGAATGTCCCTGGGTTCAATTTCCAATACCACACACAAAAAATTAATAGGTACTGGAGATTTGAAAATGAACAAAGTGTATAAAACAACAACAACAAAACCAACTCTGCCTTCATCATAAGGAATAAAAAATAAAAGCTAAATATATAGAAAGTCAGAGCCTGGAGACTATGCAGTGAAGAGCAAAATAATAAGAAATGTAAGTTATATCATTTTTAGTAAGGTTGGACAGGAAAAGTCTCACTAAAAAAAAAGACACATAGGAAAGATCTGGAGACGTGAAGGAGCTGGCTACACAAATATCTGGAGGAAGCAGGCACTACGCAGAAGAACAAGGGCAAAAGCTTGAGACAGAAACATATTTGACATGTCTGATATAAAAAAGGCCAATGTGGCTGGGGAAAAATAAGAAAGGGCTTTACTTTTTAAAGGATTGCTCTAATTTTTTTTTTTTTTTTCCAGTACTGGGGATTGAACCCAGTGGCATTCTACCTCCAAACCACCACCCCAGCCCCATTTTTTATATTTTATTTTGAAACAGGGTCTCACTAAGTTGTGAAGGGCCTCACTAAGTAGCTGAGGCTGGCTGCAAACCTGGATCCTCCAGTCTCAGCCTCCCAAGTACTGGGATTACAAGCGTGCGCCAACACACTCGGCTTAAAGGATCTCTCTATTAAGAATACTCTAAAGAAAAACACAGGCAAAAGCAGAGAGTCAAGAGAGAAAGGTACTGCTATAATCCAGGTGAGAGAAGATGTGGTCTTGGCCTAAAATAGAAGGGTAGGAAGAAGTGAGATGGAACAGTTTAGATATATTCCAAAGGCAAGGCCAATATGATTTGACTGATCAACTGAAGTCAAGAATGACACTGAAGTTTACGGTCTGAGTAAATGGAAGGGTACCATTTCCATATGTTGAGGTAATAAGTTTGGAATTAAGGGTAAACATTCAGGTTTTGAACACTTTAATGGAGAGACATCTACTGGAAGACTGGGGTGTGTAACTCTGTGGGAGAATGCTTGCCTAGCATGTGCAGGCACAAGGCCCTGGATTCAATCCCCCCAACATTGCCACTCCTCCCCCAACAAAAGAGATGCCTACTAGATGGCCAAGGTGGTGCACACCTATAATCTCAGTATTTGAGGCTGAAACAGGAGGACTGCAGGTTCAAGGATAGCCTCAGCAATGTATGAGAGTCTCAGCAACCTAGCAAGACCCTGTTTTTTTGTTTGTTTGGTTGGTTTTTTTTGCGGTACTGGGGATTGAACTCAGGGGCATTCTACCTCCGAGGTACACCCCCAGCCCTATTTTTTATTCTTTATTTTGAAACCGAGTCTCACTAAGTTGCGGAGTGCCTCACTAGGTAGCTGAGGCTGGCCGCGAACCCGGATCCTCCAGTCTCAGCCTCCTGAATGCTGGGATTACAAGCATGCGCCACCACGCCCGGCTAAGACCCTGTTTTAAAATAAACAAAGTAAAAGGGCGAGGGGTATAACTCAGAGGTAGAATAGCCCTAGGTTCAATCCCCAGTACACCTCCCCACCCCTACACACACACAAAGAAAGTAACAGTAATGAATTCAAAGGGAAATCAGTTATTGTGTGTTTTCCTCCAATAAAATATACTTGATTTATTCTACTAGGATAGTGACTTATATATAAGTGCAATGAAAAAAGAGAACAGTCAGGGGAATTGAAGAATCCACAAGGGAGAGATTACAATGATGGGCTATGGGAACTCTGCGAGGTAGAGGGATCAAGGAATAACAAGTGGTAGGTAAAAGAGTTAGGAAGTCAGAATGTGGAGCTTAAAACGGAAATTATAAAGCAGGTGGTAATAGCAAGATCCAATGTCTAGCTAGGGAAACAAGCAGTTAATAAGATCAATGAAGGAGTGAAATCAAGGGCCTGAGAGGCCAGAATGGCAGAAAGGCCCATGTACGTGGAAACTGAAATTACCATCATTATGATGGGAGTGTTGTATTACACCCTTAAGAATTTAGCACTTTAGCCAGAGATGGCGGCACACACCTGTAATTCTTGCTGCTCAGGAGGCTGGGGCAGGAGGATTAAATTCAGGGTCAGCCTAGGGAACTTAGCAAGATCCTACTTCAAAGATGACCAACTACTATTTATAAATGGGGTGATTTCTGGTTAAATAATCATCTTTTTACCTGAAGCACACAGGGACAATAAATTTTCAAAGAATTAGAATAGAATTTAATAAACACAAGCTGTTTTTAATTCTCTTACTACACACAAAGCACTCAAAAATTATAATTTATCACTAGGAACATCAATATGATCTGTAAATAAAGCCAAAGAAGATTAAATTAAATATTTACTGCCTCTATGACAATATCCTGCAAGTTTTGTAAAATTTTATTTCATTGTTACACTAATCCCCAACATGTCCATCTATCCATTTCTTTTTACAACAGGGAAAGAAAAAGGAAGGCAAGAAAGGAGGCAATAGAAAGAATTAAAATATACTGAATATTAAGAGTCAAAATAGATGTAAAAATTAAATATATTGGTTATTGAGCTTTCTGGCACTTAAATATGCTTTACTTTGTCTGTTGTACTTGGCTTGCTAAGCCAGGCACACTGGTGTGTACTTGCAGTTCCCGCTACTTGCGAGGCTGAGGCAGGAAAATCACTTGAGCCCAGAGGTCTGATACCAGCCTGGGGAGACCCCATCTCAAAAAACCCAAACCAACCAAACAAAAAAACTGGCTTACTAGGTTGCTTTATCTATAAAATATCTTTTCATAAAACTTGAAGTTAAGCAATAATCAAAAGTAGACAGTATGATAACTCTTCTATAAGAGAAAATAATAAAATATGTATATTATTTGCTTGTTATTAGTAGAGGAAATCAAGAATAAAGGTGAAGACAATAAAGCCGATTACCTAATTGGGGGGGGGTAGGAGAGAGAAAACAGGTGGTAGGGATATAAAAGGGAATAATACACTTCCATATACCTTTCTAAATAATTTTGACTTTTGGAAAGCACATTAAAACTCTACATGTGAAAAAAATTAGCTGGGTGTGGTAGTGCATACCTATAATCCCAATTTGTGGGAGGCTGAGACAGGAGGATCACAGGTTGGCGGTTAGTGAGACTTTGATTCAAAATACATAAATAAACCAAAGGGCTGTGGGCAATAATAATTGTAAGGAACCCATGGTGGAAAAAAATTACTCATAGTGGCCAGAGAGTAAAAACAGAGAAAGAGACCAGGGTCCCAATATCCCTTTCAAGGGCATGCCCCCAATGGCCTACCTTACCTTCATTAAGCCCTACCTACTAAAGGTTCTACCACCTCCCAGTAATGCCATGAGCTGGGGATCAGGCCTTTATCATACGGGTATTAGGAGGACATTTACGATTCAAACAATAACATTAGGCTACATATAGATCAAGTAATATAAAGATATGCTTTATTTTGCCAGTCGTATAAAGATATGCTTATATGTCTGGTAAAATTCAAGGTATAAAATGTATACTATGATTTCAATTATGTAAAAAATGCATTAAAAATCTCAAGTATCAAGAATGACTACCAGAGCCGGGCGTGGTGGCGCATGCTTGTAATCCCAGCATTCGGGAGGCTGAGACCGGAGGATCTGGGTTCGAGGCCAGCCTCAGCTACCTAGTGAGGCACTCCGCAACTTAGTAAGACTCGGTTTCAAAATAAAGAATAAAAAATAGGGCTGTGGGTATAGCTCGGAGGTAAAAGGCTCCTGAGTTCAATTCCCAGTACCACAAAAAAAAAAAAAAAAAAAAAAAGAATGACTACCAGGAATTGCAGGTATTTTAGATTAAATTCTACATCTTTATTCTCTTTTGTATGTTTACATGTTCTGTAAGGAGTGTGTATCATATTTTTAAAAATAAAAATTTCAAAGAAACCCAAAAGGACAAACCTGGCAAGAAGTGAAAGGTGGAAAGGATTAAATGTATGCAATTCACAACAAATTCTATCTTCAATTTAGCTCATACTGAAGAATTAAATTCTGCAAAAAGCATGCACCTATTGTGACATTTCAACACATGTATACTCAAGATTATCTAAACTACAATACGTAAAATGCTAGGAATAATCCCTAATACAGTATAGTAACTGAGTATTGGCTGTTCTTGATATGCATGTAAATAAGAATATGAACACCACAGAGACATTATACCAGTATCCTAATTTTCTTTTTTTTTTTTTTTTTTTTTTTGTGGTACTGGGGGTTGAACTCAGAGGCATTCTACCTCCGAGCTATACCCCCAGCCCTATTTTTTATTCTTTTATTTTGAAACCGAGTCTCACTAAGTTGCGGAAGGCCTCACTAGGTAGCTGAGGCTGGTCGCGAACCCGGATCCTCCGGTCTCAGCCTCCCGAATGCTGGGATTACAAGCGTGCGCCACCACGCCCGGCTCCAGTATCCTAATTTTCTAAAAAAAAAAAAAAGAAGGTTTTGGCTTGATAAAAATTTAATTATACAACAGAGCATAACATAGATAACTTTTAATTATGCAACACAGCATAACTTACATTTTATATTTGATGTTACACACTATACATTTTAGTCATGATTTACCTAAACTTTCATCAGATTCATTTTATAACTACATCATAAAAAGATCATACAGTAGTTTCATTTGCCAAAGCAACTTGAAACCATTTCCGAGTTAAATATAATCACAGAATTCTTATGACCTAGTTGCATACCTTCCTCCACACTTGCTTTTTTATTTTAATATTTTATCAGCAATTTGTGTGTGTGTGTGTGTGTGTGTGTGTGTGTGTGTGTGTGTGTGTGTGTGTTACAGGGAATTGAACCAGACCAATTGAACCCAGACCAATTTTATTTCTTATTTGGAAACAAGGTCTAACTAGGTTGCTAAGAGCCTCACCAAATTGCTGTCAGCCTCCCATTATTAGGATTACAAGCATGCAGTGCATCACAGTGCCTGGCTTAGCAAATATGTATTTCTTGAAGTATCTTATTCTATAATTGTTTATGTTTCTTATTATTGTATATCTTGTTACAAAGTCATATGCCTACTACTATTTTTGAAAACTTAAGAAATGGCTATTTCTTAAAAGTATTTTCTCAATAGTTATAATTAGTAATAATCATTCCTACTCTATGATTTTTCATGCTACCTGACGAATCATTCCTACTACATGATTTTTCATGCTACTAGATTTTACAGGGAATTTAACACTACATATTAAATTGTTTAATTAAAAAACTAAATTAGGTTATTTAATCTGCAGTTCTTGGATGGGCTTCAAGTAGTCCATGACTTTGTGGACACAAAAAAGGCTATAGTGAGCATGGTTGTGCAAACCTGCAATCCCAGTACTTGGGAGGGTGAGACAGGAGGATCACAGGTTTGAGGCCAGCCCCAGCAATTTAGCAAAACCCTGTCTTCAAAATAAAAAAATAAAATTGGACTAGGGGTATACGTTGGAGGTAGAATGCCCCTGGGTTCAAAAAAAAAAAAAAAAAAGGCTACAAATCACTGCCTTAAGGAAAAATGGTTATTTTAAGTTATTTCAACACTGTGATTTGATTTTAATATTCCTATAAATTTGGGGGGGGGGCCGGGGGTGGTACTGAGGATGGAACCCAAGGACATTCTATCTCTGAGCTACCCCTCCAGTCCTATTTTTTATTCTTTATTTTGAAATAGGGCCTCACTAAGTAGCTGAGGCTGGCCAAGAACCCAGATCCTTCAGTCTGAGCCTCCAAGTACTGGGATTACAAGCATGCACCACTACACCTGGCACGAGAGTTCTTAAAATCTGATAGACTGCCAAATTCTTTGGCTAAGAACACTTAATCATGTAGCTATAAAGATCCCTCCAGGCAAAACTAATAAGCACATGTGACTTTTCAACCAAAACTTCTACTTTCCCATTTTTTCCGATACCCAATACATCTTTCATCCTAATTGTACATCCTTTAATCTGGTATTCCCCTCTGAGAGCTAGGGTTTGCCCCACTCTATGCCTCATTATCTGCAGACTCAAACGTAAATTAGTTAATGCTGGGTTTGGTGACACATACCTGTAATTCTAGTACTTGGGAGGCTGAGACATGAGGAGGACAGCCTCAGCAAGTAGCAAGACTCTCATCAACCTAAGGAGATCCTGTTTCAAAATAAAAATAAAATAGGGCTGGGAGTATAGCTCAGAGGTAGAATGCCCTGGGTCCAATCCCCAGTACCTAAATAAATAAATAAATGTAAAATCACACGATGATCTCAATAGGGGCATTTGACCAAAGTCAATGCCCGTTCATGGAAAAGTAATTCTTAACAAACAAGGAACAGAAACTATAAAGGAAGGACTTCTATAAAAAAAAAAAAACAACTATGAAGGAAGGACTTCTACAAAAATCTACAGCTAAAATCCCACTTTCTGATGGCAGGCTAAAGTGCTTTTCCCCCAAGACAAGGAGACAAGGCGAGGCTGCCTGCTCTCATCATTTTTATCCAACAGTATATTGGAGGCTCTTACCAACATAAGGCAAGAAAAATAAGAGGCATCCAGTTTGAAAAACAAAACTTTCGCTTTTTTCCCCCCAGACATGATCACAAATGTAGAAAATCAAACATTACCAGAACCAATAAATGAATTTATCAAGGTTATAGGATACAAGGTACACACACAGGTGGGTGGGTGTGTGTGTGTATTTATATATGTATCTCCACCTCAGTTGAAGGGACAAAGGAGTCAAATTAAGAGGTTCTAATGGTCAAAGATGAAACAATCTGAGCAACAAAATAAGTAGTAGATAATAACCCAAACTACAAAATAAATATACATAGGTCTACACTTATATAAATACATAACTAAAAAAATAACTGAGAGGAAATAGTCAAATCTCCTATGCAGAAAAGTTCCAAATAATTTACACAGATACTTTAACTTCAGAACTTCAGAGAAATGGAGGACAAGTCCTTACTCCTTTATTATGGAGTACACACAGTATTTCCTTTCAAAGTGTATACTAGGAAAGTGGGTAAAAGAGTAACTTTACAAAAGAAAACCTATCCAAACACTGTATCAGCCAAATGACAAAGGTTAACATCAACAATGAAAAGACACATTGACAATATTTACTCTTGATATAATAGAATAAATACAGCACTTAAGAAGCCAAGTGTGGTGCTGCACACATGTAATCCCAATACTTGGGAGGTTGAGATGGGAGGGTGAGACAGGAGGATGGCAGGTTCAAGGCTACTTACACAATTTAGTGATACCTTCAGCAACATAGTGAGTAAATAAAAATAAAAAGGACTAGGGGTGTAGCTCAGAGCACCCTTGGCTTCAATTCTCAGTACTCAAAAACTAAACAAACAAACGAACAGCATATCCACCAGGAACAGTGGTCCCAAGTACTCTGGAGGCTGCGGCTAGAGGATTGCTTAAACCCAGGAGTTTGAGACCAACCTGAGCAACACAGCAAGACAATCTCAAAGAAAGAAGGAAGGGAGCCTGGCGTGGTAGCCTATACCAGTATACTGGAGGCCGAGACAAGAGGATACCAGGTTCAAAGACAGCCTCAGCAATGTAGTGAGATTCTCAGCAACCTAGTGGGACTCTATTTCAAAACAAAATATAAAGCCTATAAAGCTGGGCATAGTGGCACACACTTATAATCCCAGTACTTGGAAGGCTGAGACAGGAGGATATGGGTTCATGACCTGCCTCAGCTACTTAGTGAGGCCCTCCGCAACTTAGTGAGACCCTGTTGCAAAATAAAGAATAAAAAATAGGACTAGAGGTATAGCTCAGAAGTAGAATGCCCCTGGGTTCAATCCCCTGTACAGAAAAAAAAAAAAAAAAAAAAAAAAGAGCTGGGTGTGGTGGGGCTTGCTTGTAATCCCAGTACTCAGTACTTGGGAGGTTAAGACAGGAGGATAGCAGGTTGGAGACCAGCCTCAGCAACTTGATGAGATCCTGTTTCCAAATAAAAATAAAATTTGGCTGGGGGTGTAGCTTGGAGGTAGATGGCCCCTGAGTTCAATCTCCAGTACCATACATACACACACACACAACAAAAATATTTAAATAATTTAAAAATAAGTAGAAAAACTCAGCAACTTAGTGAGACCATGTTTAAAAAAAAAATAGGGTTCGGGGTGTGTAGCTCAAAGGTAAAGTGCTCCTGAGTTCAGCCCCCAGTACCAAAATAAAAAAGAAATATAAAAAAATAAGTAGAACCATAGGCAGTCTTCATATTAACAAGTATCAAATACTTTCTAATTTTAGTACTTGAAAAGTTCCTCTAATCCAACTTCCTCATTTTATTGTAGAGAGGTTAAGTGAACTGCTCAAAGCCAGACCAATACACATCCAAAACTATAACTAAACTTATGTAATTTTAATTTTAAAGGTATTTTTAGGAAGCCAGGCATAGTGACACAGGCTCATAATCCCAGTACTTTGGAGGGTGAGAAAGGAGGATCACAGGTTCCCAGCCAGTCTCAGCAACTTAGTACCTCCAACCCTGTTTCCAAATACCAAATAAAACAGGGCTGGGGGTATGGGTGTAGTTCAGAAAGTCCCTGGATACTATGCCAGTACTACCAAAAACAAACAAAAAAAGGTATTTTAGAATCAATTACCTTTTTTTTTTTTTTTTTTTTTGGCTGTGGTACTGGAGATTGAACCCAGGGGTTCTCTGCCTCTGGGCCCCATCCACAGCCCTTTTTTTGTTTGTTTGGAAACAAGGTCTCACTAAGTTGTTGAAGCTAGCCTCAAACTTGCAATCATCTTGTCTGTCTCCCTAGTACTGGGATTACAGGTGTGCACCACCACAAGCATCACCAATCTATTATTATACTGATACATTTTTAACTCAACAATATTCAGTAATATTTAGTGAGCATTTACAAAGGCATTCTAGGAAATGTGGCAATTCTTATTCTCAAGGAATTCTAATACCCAGTTGTGAGACTTTTTTTTTTTTTTCTTATGGTACTCATTCTACCTTCGAGCTACATCCCCAGCCCTTTATTTTATTTTGTTTTGTTTTGTCTCACTAGGTTGATGAGACTCTCACTACACTGTTAAAGCTGTCCTCCAACCTGTGATTCACCTATTTTAGCCTCCCATGTACTGGGATTACAAGAGTGCACCACCACACCCAGCTGGGATAAACATTATTAAAAAAAACCAAAAACTTAAAATGTTAATACAACAAGGGATCAGGTGTCCTAGTGATAATGTAAATTACCAGATTTTGGTTCTTGTTTTTAGTATTTTAAGCTTACAGTATTTGTTGGGCTTGGTTATTTTTGTATATGCATGTAAAGAAAATCATATAAGGCTAAAACAAGAGGATTGCAGGTTAGAAGTAAGCCTCAAGGCCGGGTGTGGTGGCGCACGCCTGTAATCCTAGCATTCGGGAGGCTGAGACTGGAGGATCCGGGTTCGTGGCCAGCCTCAGCTAACTAGTGAGGCACTCCGCAACTTAGTGAGACCCGGTTTCAAAATAAAGAATAAAAAATAGGGCTGGGGGTATAGCTCGGAGGTAGAATGCCCCTGAGTTCAATCCTTAGTACTGCAAAAAAAAAAAAAAAAAAAAGAAGTAAGCCTCAGGAACTTAGCAAGGCTCTTGGCAACTTAGTGAAACCATATTTCCAAATAAAAAAATAAAAATAGGTCAGGAGGTATACCTCGGAGATAGAATGTCCCTAGGTTCAATCCCCAGCATCATTAAAAAAAAAAAAAAAATTAAACAATCTTTAATAACCAGTTTTTCCACATAAACATTAAAAGAATGAAAGAGAATGTAAAAACTGGCAGTTTGTGGGCTCTGTTCTGTCCACAGATATATTTTGTCTGCCCTGTACAATCTTTTTAAAACATCTGATTTAGGGCCGGTTATGTAATCCCTGTACTTGGAAGGCTGAGACAAGAGGATCACAGGTTCAAGGACAGCGAGACTTTGTTTCCAAATAAGAAGTAAAATCTGGCTGGGGATGTAGCTCAAAGGTAGAATGCCTCTGGGTTCAATTCTCAGTATCACAAAAAAACAAAAACAAACAAACAAAACTGAATTTGTTGCTAGCATTAAAAATGAGTAGACCCTACATTAAAATCTGGACATTAAAATCTGGATATCTAGATTTTGCTGAAATATGAGATCTGACAAAATTTAACATATATCCTCATGGCACAAACTCATTAGGCTCTTGGGAAATGCAGGCACATAAGACATAGTTACTACTTTCAGGAACCTCACAGTTTATCATTAAAGACAGGAACATAAACAAATCACTGCAATAATTACATTCTTACTATGTGCCGGGTACTATGCAATAGACACTACAATAAAAGTTAAAACAGGATAAAGTGGAGGCACAGGGAAAGGGTGATCAATCCTTTTAATAGGAAAGAAGATGCTTAGTGAAGTGCTATCTTAAGAATTTTTGCCAAGAGTGATGGTGCAGATTTATAATCCCAGTACTTGGTAGACTGAGACCAGAGGATTGCAGGTTCACAACCAGCCTCAGCTACTAGTGAGGCCCTCCACAACTTAGTGTGAACCTGTTTCAAAAAAAGGAATAAAAAATAGGGCTAGGGGTATGATAGATAGATAGATAGATAGATAGATAGATAGATAGATAGATAGATAGATGGCTGGTTGGTTGGATGGGGCTGGGAGTATAGCTTAGAGATAGAATGACTCTGGGTTCAATCCCTAGGATCAAAAGAAATAAAGGAATTCTTGCAAAATGTGGTGGCACAAGCTTGTAATCCCAGTCATTGGGAGGTTAAGCCAGGAGGATCACAGATTAGTGAGACTATCGCAATTTAGCAAGACTATTTCAAAATTTTTTTAAAAAGGGTTGGGGTACACAGTTCAGAGACAGATGCCCCTAGGTTCAATCCCCAGTACAAAAAAAAAAAAAAAAGGAGAGGGAGCAAAAAATCTGTTATAAACACATTTTTTAAAAAAAGCTTGAAAAGGAGTCATTAAAATTTTTTTGGCCAAGAAATTAGTAAGATTAGTACTTTTAAAACATCTCTCTGGTAACAGTGCCAAGAATGGAACAAAGAATTATGAGACCAGAAGGAAATGAGAACAATTTAATTGCTATAATTAATAAAGACATGATGAATTAAATTTGGGTAGTGACAACAGAGATATTCAAATTTGTGCCAAGTAGCTTGCTAAATTCTAGGTTCAACATAAGAGCATAAATTCAAGAACTATTTAAATAAAAAGGAATGACACGACATCTCATTTTCAAAAAACTAAGCACTAGCCAGGTACAGCTGCACACGCTTATAATCCCAGTACTTGGGAAGCTGAGACAGGACGATTACAGGTTCAAATCCAGCCTTGGCAACTTAGCAAAACCCTGTTTCAAAATAAAAATGTTAGCCAGGTGTGGTGGCGCACACTTGTAATCCCAGTACTTGGGAGGCTGAGACAAGGAGGATTGCAGTTTTGCGGCCAGCCTCAGCTATTACGTGAGGCCCTCCATAACTTAGTGAGACCCTGTTTCAAAATAAAGAATAAAAAAAAAAAAATAGGGCTGGGGATGTAACTAGGAGGTAGAATATCCCTAGGTTCAATCCCCAGTACCACAAACAAACAAATAAATAAATAAATAAATAAATAAAAAATTTTAAAATATTAAAGTTAAATAAAATCAGGCTGGGGTGTAGCTCAGAGGTAGAATGCTCTTAGGTTCAATCCTCAGTACCAAAAAATAAATAAATAAAAATAAAACTAAGCACTAAACATGCCAAGAAAATTATGTTAAGGAGGTGTAATATAGAAAAAGCCAAAGATTACAATTGTGACCATGCTTCAAGAGCAAATGTCCCAGATGATTAGCTAAACATATATAAAAAAAAAATCACAACCATCCTTGAATTCCACTCTAAACATCAAAAGACTTTAATTATCAATATACTAAAGTGAATCTCAAAACTTTCTACCTGAGGTTAAAGCCTGAAATTTTGGTTGCGATCCAGATTCCCAAATGATTACACGAAATCAAGGCAGACAAGAGTAGGAAACAATGTTTAAATCATCATACAACTGGTAGGTAGCATCTGGCAAGAGTAGGAAACAATGTTTAAATCATCATACAACTGGTAGGTAGCATCTGGCAATGTTTATCAACAGTTCATTACTCCTAGGTTAAGTATGTAATGATTTGAACATTTCTCACAAATTGATTTCATTATGCTTTGCAGTGCTATAACCGAGCTTTAGTTTTTTGTTTGTTTGTTTTGTGGCACTGGAGATTGAACCCAGGGGCATTCTACCTCTGAGCTACATCCCCAGCCCTATTGTTTTTATTTTTACTTTGAAACAGGGTCTCCTAGGTTGATGAGAGTCTCACTACTTGCAAAGGCTGCCTTCGAACCAATGATTCTCCTGTCTCAGCCTCCCATGTACTGAGATTACAAGCATGCACCACCACGTCCCGCTCAGCTTCATTTTTAATTAACAAATTTTATAAGACTGGTCTGAAAGTATTGATGTAGATTAATTTCCCAAGGATTAGAAGTGTTCAATGACATGAGTTTCTAGTTATTTGGGGTTTTTTGTTTGTTTTGTGTTTTTGGTTTTTTTTTTATTAGTCCTAAATTGAAAGAAATTGAGCACCATTTCTGAGTCTGGTTTTATAACATTATTGCTTTCCCTGACAATTTTTAAAAGGGGCAGGGAGGGGTAGAGGAGAATGGTGGGTAACTCATACTATGTGAAAATGAATCCCATTTGCAATGCTGTTGCATGATTTCAATCTCTTTGATAAGGATTATAATTAATATTAAAAATGCAAAATAAACTCTTAAGTTCCTCAGTGATGTATGAGAAAACTGATCAAAATATCCTCATCAAAAAGGCATTATAAGCTGGGTGTGGTGGCGCACACTTGTAATCTCAGCATTTGGGAGGCTGAGACCAGAGGATCCAGGTTCTTGGCCAGCCTCAGCTACCTAGTAGGCACTCCACCCTGTTTCAAAATAAAGAATAAAAAATAGGGCTGGGGGTATAGCTCGGTGGTAGAATGCCCCTGAGTTCAATCCCCAGTACCTCAAAAAAAAAAGGCATTATATCTTCTTAAAGCCTTACACATTAAATTACTACTTCCAAATACTGGCTATAAATTATAAAATTCTCCCTTGGAACATCTGAAAGAGCTGGTTACAACTTTGTGTTGCCAACCCTTATCTGTTAGAGAAGATACTCTAAGAGAAGAAATATATGAATTTGTAGCTACATAGTAAAGAAAATGAAATCTAAATCTGACTAACACAATAAAATCAAAAAATATTCTCAAAGTATCCTTACTTGGGGCATAACAAGTGCTTGCATTTATAGGATGAAAAAAAAAGAGGGGGAATATTAGTATAAGTATTACCTGAGGGCAGGAAATTCAGACAAAAGGTCCCTAATTCCTGGTGAAAGCAAGCAGTCAGTTGCCAGGGTTTCTTAGACTCTTCTGGTATTCAATTAGGTGATTATGCAATTCACAGCACACCAATCTCCACCACAGCCAGCAGGGAACGCTGCAGGGAATGGGTATACAGAGGGTACAGGAGGGAGCAAGTTTAAGGGAAGGAAGAGGAAAGGAATGATATGATAAAAATATTTAACTGTGATGCACTTTAAAAAATAAAGCTACTATTTCACACTGGATTAACTAAAAACAAATACTAGTCAACTTTTTGTGTGTGTGTGTGATACTAGGGATTGAACTCAGGGGCGTTTTACCTCCGAGCTATACCCCCAGCCCTATTTTTTATTCTTTATTTTGAAACCGGGTCTCACTAAGTTGCGGAGTGCCTCACTAGGTAGCTGAGGCTGGCTGCGAACCCGGATCCTCCGGTCTCAGCCTCCCGAATGCTGGGATTACAAGCGAGCCACCACGCCCGGCTACTAGTTAACTTTTAAGATGAATTAATAAGCATTTAGGATTTTCTTCTTTCTACCATCTGTTATTACTACTGCTCTACTATATTCATATTTAAAGAAGGATTTTATATTAAAATGTTAATTAAGAACAAGGAGATAGCTATGTGGCACACAATTTATTCATAGGCTTAAATATATATGTGTGTGTACACATATACACATATATATATAAAACTTAACATTACATGCAATCAGTCAAGATCTACGATCTACAAAACAAGCAACCAACAAGTATCAAATTAGTTTAATTGCCAAAAGCCTCAATTAAAATTGACCCTCATTTCATATAATACTGAGAGCTTTTTTTTTTTTTTTTTTTTTTT
>PVLC010025776.1:12577-23429 GCA_004027655.1 Graphiurus murinus | reverse complement strand
GGCCTGGGGGAGCACCAGGGGGACCGCGGGGCCTGGGGGAGCTCGCTGAGGCAGTCAGCAGGAGCCAGCTGGAAAGAGTACTTTTGGAATCACTAAACTGGATCTACATTCAGAGAGTCTGAGAATCCATCTTGGAAGATCACTGAAGCTGACCCTCCTGGAAACTTCTAGAAGACGGGGGTGTCTCACACTCACCTGATCCTCCAGACCTGGGCTTTCCGATTCTCCTGAGGATGGCAGCACCTGGGTGTGTCTGCGATGGGAGCCCTCCCAGGGTGCTGGGCGAGGTCAGGCGGCCTCTCCCTGCATCTGTCCACAAGTCCTGAGCTTCAGCCCCAGGAAGAGCACGGGCTCAGGCCCTATGCAGGATTGCAGGTCTGAGCAAAGGTGGGCAGTGGAGATGTGCCCAGGCCGCCATCCCTGCCTGCACAGGCCAGCACTGCCCGCCAGCTCTTCCCAGTGGACCATGGGCAGTGCTGGGAGTCCGCAGGACCGGAGGGGGCCGAGGGCGCAGGGCTGCCCGGGGAGCCTGGCCAGGGAGGGAGGAGCTGCCCATCACGTGGAGTACACAAGCAAAGCCTGAGTGGACTCCTGCAGGGTGGAGACGAGGGACTCTGCATGCAGTGCTCAGTCATTGGTCTAGAGATCTCTCTGGGCTTCCTCGAGGCCTAGGGACAGAGCAGGATCCCCGAGCATGGGGCGGGGGCGAGGCGTGGGTGCAGGAGGGTGAGCCGGGACCAGCGCCAGGAGAGGAAAAGGAGCCAGGCCCCTGAGAGCCTGGGTGAGGTGGGCTGCCAGGAGCTGAGGACTGGGGACAGGTGAGGAGGCTCCTGCTCTTACCAAGGGAGGCGCACGCGCAGAGGCTGCTCGGCTCCTGGGTGCAAGCTCAGCACACCGGGCTGGAGGAGCACGTGGGTGAGACCCAACAGGACCCCGGTGCCCCTTGTGGGAGAGACAGAAGCAGAGGAAGGCCAGATGCCCTGGTGGCTTTGGGGGAGGGAGGGGCATCACAGGGAGAAGGGAGGCTTCGGGGGGGGGGCACAGCTGGGGTGGAGGGGGGTGGGTCGGAGGACAAGCCTGGGTGGGATGCTCAGGGGGCTGGTGGGGGCATCCCAGGAGAATATCACCCACGCTGCCCATTCTGCTGGAGAGGTCAGCCTGGCCGAGGCTGGACCTGCCACAGCGCTGGAGACAGAGGAGTCGCGCATCCTATAATTAAGTGAGTAATCCATTTCTCACTGTTGTTAATCTGGGAGCTGACTCTCCGATATGCTGAAAAGAAGCCCTGCTTCTTTATAATGACGACTCCTGGAGGGGAGGAGGTGTCAGCTGCCAATTCTGCCGGCCAGCAAAATGCCCGCTCCGCCTCTGCCCTGCAGTAACATGCTCACTTTAGACCTTGAAAGGTAGAGCTGCTTTTTGTCCTCCAGAGTCCAGAACAGGGAAGCTTTGCCATGGTGGCAGCAAATGTGGACCCCTCTAGGAGCCCACCCGAGCCCAACCGTGTGGCTCTGTCATCCCAAGACTTTGAAGGCTGAGACAGGAGGATCCGGGTTCGTGGCCAGCCTTAGCTACCTAGTGAGGCCCTCTGCAACTTAGTGAGACCCTGTTTCAAAATAAAAGAATAAAAAATAGGCTGGGGATGTAGAATGCCCATGGGTTCAGTCCCCAAGATTTCCCACTTCAACTCCAGGGCGAGGAGAGGTGACCTTTCAGAAAGTTGTCCTGTGTGGTTTCAGCACCCAGCACTTTGTGAGGACAGTCCGAAGACCCAGGTTGTCCGGCCGCACGTCCACGCCTCCCCCACCCTCGCTCTCCAGGAGTCAGCCTGGTCCTGGACCCCTTCGCCTGCAGGAAACAAGACTGCCTTGGCTGGTCTGCCGTGTGCAAGCCCTGCGGCCTCTGCTCTCATGGCTGCCCCTCAGAGGGACTTGCCTTCTCTTCCTCCTTCTGTAGCTGGTTCCCCAGTCTCTCTCCTGTCCACCCTGGAGCCTGAGCTTACAGCACACAGAGCCATCACAGTGCTTACTCTGTATATTCATTCACAAAACTGATAGCCTGCCCACCGCTCAAAAGCCAACACCCAGGAGACAAAAGTTGGTAGAAAGGAGATCAGGTTTACCCCCAGACCTTTAAAAAAAAAATTAAAACAGGGTCTTAATAAGTTGGTGAGGGTCTCACTAAGTTTCTGAGGCTGGCCTCAAACCTGCGATCCTCCTGTCTCAGCCTCCCAAGTACTAAGATTACAAACATGTGCCACCAACCCCAGTGTAAATAATGCGATTCTTTTATCCAGTTCCCCAGAAGCAAAGCCTGAGATGAGGATTTGGGTATGTGGTGGACTGAGAGAAAGGTCCCAGAAAAGGGAGGAAGAGAGGGAGAGAGGGAAGCAGGGCGGAGCAGGGATGTAGTCTCCGTTAGAGGCTACTCAGGAGCATGGTTTGCACACTGGACCAGCCAAGGCAGTCTTATTTCCCAATACCTGGTGACAGTCTCGCTTCAAAGATTGTTTCCTCCGAGAGGGCCGAGTCCTGTTATCCTTTAATTAAATGACAGGCCAAGTGAGGCAAAGATAGTGTCCAAATGGATTTGTTTATTGCAACGGACACAAAAACAGAACAAGCAAAAAGAGTATATGAAAACATAGGCAAAAACAGGTCCAAGAAAATCACTCAAGTGCTAGTAAGGAATCAAAGACCAAGGGGAAGGAATCGGAAGAATTGCCCAAGTAGTCGATTTGGGAGAAGAAATTGTCCAAATGGTGCAGGAGACCAGTCCCTTCGGAGTGGCTCTCACCCGAGTCGGGGGGTCTGTGCAGCTGGCAAGCTCGTAGACCAGGCCGGGCGGGGTCTCTGCGGCCATGCCGTCTCAGACCACTCAGAGCGAGCCGGGCGTAGTGGTGCACGCTTGTAATCCCAGCATTTGGGAGGCTGAGACAGGAGGATCCGGGTTTGCAGCCAGCCTCAGCTACCTAGTAAGGCACTCAGCAACTTAGTGAGACCCTGTTTCAAAATAAAGACTAAAAAAAAAAAAAAAAAAAATAGGACTGAGGGTGTAGCTCGGAGGTAGAATGCCCCTGAGTTCAATCCCCAGTACTGCAAAAAAAAAAAAAAAAGACCGCTCAGAGTGGATCACAGCGTGTCTCAGGGGCAGTCCTAGGCGCCTGTACTGATGGTCCCGGAAGGTGTTTTGTCTCAGCTCCCAGATGTCAGCTTGGGAGGGGAAGCTCCCATATTCGACCTTCTCATTTGCACTGACGTACAGTTGTCAAGGTGACTATCGCCAGCCACTCGGCTCACTTACAGCGTGTGTTCACAAGCTCCAGATGGAGTCAGAGCTGTCCGAGGTAGTGCAGCTCTGTAATCCCAGCCACTTGGAAAGTTGAGGCAGGAGGGTTGCAAGTTCAAGCCCAGCCTGGGCAACTTAGCAAGACCCTGCCCCCTAGTAAAAAATAAAAAGGGCCAGGGATGCATCTCAGTGGTAGAGCACCCCTAGGTTCAATTCCCACTACTACAAAGTAATAATAATTACTCGATTAATAAATGCCAGCTTACTTAGACTCGCGAAAATCCTAACACAGCAATGCACGCTGCCCAACACCTCTGCACTCCGTGCCAGTTGGCCGTGTCCACGTGGGAGGGAACTAGAGGAATCGCCCAGCACAGCAGCTGTCCTTCCAAGGGGAAGCGTCTGGATCTGGGGGAGCTGCATGGGGTGCACCAGGTGACGTGTGAGGCAGGAGGTGAGGGGTGAGCTAAGCCGTCTGTCTCCGGGGTGGAGCCACAGCCACTGCAAAGGCCTGAGACGGAAGGACGCCTGGCAGGTTGCAAGAACAGCAGAACAGCTAGGAGGACGGCCCCTGGGAGCAGAGGGAGGAGGGAGAGCGCGGTAGGAGCATGCTTGTGGCAGCCCTGTGGGCCGCTGGAGGACCCCTGGTGGAGGAGTATCAAGAGCCGGCTTATTCTTCAAGGCGGGCTGGAGTGGGGCCTGGGAAGCAGCGCCCCCAGGGGACCAGGCTCCTCTACAGGCAACTGTAGGCTGGCTCCGGCCCGCACCGCCCTCCCCACCCAGGCCCAGGTGCAGCGGGGATCGCCAACGCTCTGCTGCTGAGGCCAGAGGTATACTGTGAAGGGAAGGTCTGAGGGAGCCGTGGCGGGCTCAGCCTGCGCCCTGCACGACTTATTGGGCAGGTTATGTGGAAGAGTAGTTGGGAAGGGACTCGCTGGAGAATCAGAGCCGCCCTTGGTGTCTGGCCTCAGCTCAGAGGGCTTTGCAAGTAACGCCCCGAATAATTAAAAAAATTAAAAAGAGCCGCAGGCTCCCCCTCCTTCCACCTCTGGGGAGGGATCTACATCTGCAAATAAATTAAAACCAAATCTAGCAATTTGCATGGCTCCAGCTCTCGGCTGTGTAAGCTGTCAGGCTTCTTGCAGAGGAGGGCTGTGGACGGAGGTATGGCCATGCTAAAGCACAGCTCAGAGGCACAGCTCGGGCACGGCGTCTCCAGTTTCCCCGGTCTCCTTGCATCTCAAGCTCTGCGATCACACTCTCCACCTGGCGCTGTCCACACAGACAAAAGAAATTATCTGAATAATCAGGCTCCTAACCATCCTAAGAGACACAGTTATGGTGGAGGTGGGGGACCATCTATAGGGATTACTCAGTGGCTCCCAAGCTTTGCCTACTTGCTGAATGGCCTCAGTTTACCACTCAGGAGACAGGAAGAAGCCTTTGCTGGTCTACACTGCAGAAGAGGTGCTAACATTGGATGGGTAGACGTGACAGGGCTTCAAAAAAGAAAAAGAAACAGCTATGCAAACTCAAGGCAGAATCACATTATGCAACCTAGAAACAGCCACAGACGCCAGGCCCAGCCCTGCTTCCGGGGAGAGGGAAGCCATCCGGAGTCCCACATCTATCTCCCTTGGTACCATTTTTCTTGGGATGAGGGGCCCTTCGGGTAAGCACCAACAGGAGCCTGGCTCCAGAAGGGCCTGTGAGAAGCCACGGGGGCAGGTCCCCACTCCACAGCGGGGCCCAGCGGCCTCTGCCCCGGGCCTGCCGGCGACAATGGCTCTGGCTCAGTTGCTGCCTACCCCGGGACGGCTCATCTGTGAAAGAAGACAGGGGGTCTCTTGGGGCCGAGAAGGCCAAGTGTGTAGGGGCGTCCTGGCCCCACCTGCAGGCTCTCCAGGAGGCGGTGACAGAACAGCTCACCCTAAGGTCTGTGATCACATCTTGCTTGCAACAATGGTGATCCAGTATCCTGGCAGAGTCCACAGAAGCAAAGGAGTTCTCTCTCTTCTCTCTCTCTCTCTCTCTCTCTCTTTCTCCCCCCACCCCCCACTTTGGGCTCCAGTTACTTTAGCCCACGTGTCCTCCTGGGCAGGAACAACACCCCGTGCAAAGCCCTGAAATGGGAGAGACCCCAGCAGGGCGGCCAGTGGGCTCCGTCTCCAGAGACTGGGACCGCCTCATCCAGCACCCAAGCCAACGACTGGCACCCAATCAAGCAGCCCTCCAGGAGACAGTGGACTGGAGGAGGAACAGCAGAGCCCAGCCTGTCTGGCAGCTAGAAGGGCGCTGATTCAGACCTTCTGGGCTAGGAGGCTACAGGCACAGATTTCTGCCCCTTGTCGTGTGTTGGCATGAACAGAACCTTCTAGAATCCGGTGCCCCTTGCCTACCCACAGGGATCTGGAGTCTGATCGGGTGGGGTTGTTCTCAGCTCCTGTGCAGGGAAGGATTATCAGAAAAACTCTGCTCCAACACCTTGCTGGGAGGTAAGGGTGGGCCATTGTAGTAACAGCTGTCAGTTATGAAGCGCTTGCCCTGTGCCAGGCACTTAACGTCCGTGGCCTATTAACCCTCCCTGAGCCAGGCACCATCATCTTGACTTCACAGAAGACAACTAACTGAACATTGGTGGGATGAATGGAGGAATTTGAGGACCCTCGCAGCCGGCCACGCCCGTCTCCACGTCGCCCTGCTAGAGTGGGATCCTATCTAGGTATCATATCCTGGGGCTGAGGGAACAAATTATCGCAAACTGGATGAATTAAAACAACAAAAGTGTATTCTCTCACAGTTGTGGAGACTTCAGAAGTCCAAAATCAAGATGTCAATGGGAGCTGGGCATGGTGGCGCATGCTTGTAATCCCAGCATTTGGGAGGCTGAGACCGGAGGATCCAGGTTAGAGGCCAGCCTCAGCTACCTAGTGAGGCACTCCAAAACTTAGTGAGACCCTGTTTCAAAATAAAGAATAAAAAACAGGGCTGGGGGTATAGCTCGGAGGTAGAATGCCCCTGAGTTCAGTCCCCAGTACTGAAAAAAAAAAAGAAAAAAAAGATGTCAACGGGGCCAGGCTCCCTCTGAAGGCTCCGGGCAGTATTCTTCCTGCCTCTGCCCTGGTCCAATGGCCTCTGACATTCTGGCTCAGGGGAGAGGGAGCTCGTGTACCTCCCTCAGGTCTTACACGGGCCCCTCAGCTGCATCTACGCACCCAAGTAACATGGGGGCTTAGTAACAAGAGAAAAGCATAAAGGTTTTGTTAATTTTTACACCTAGTGGGGAACTCCATAAGAGAATGAGGTCGGAAGAAATGCTCAAATTGCCGTGCTTTTACACACTGCAGACAAGGAATAGGAAATCTGTGAAGGAAGGACCGGACAGGTAGACATCTGGCTCAGGACAGTGAACTCCAGAGAGATTACCAAGAGATACCGGTAGGGGAGGGTTGCAGAAGCCGGCGGACGATGAGGGTCACACCTGGTGTGTTTACTCAGGCTCACCACAGCCACGGTTACCGGTTCCTGGTGACCAAGCATATTTTCCAGCCAGGATATGTGAAGGGCGTCCATCCTGACACAGCTGTATGGCTTGTTGCATGTAGGTAAGACAGGCCAGTGGTGCACCGTGCAGGTACCACACTTCAAGTGATTTCAGCTTGAAATAATCCATATGCCAACTCAGAGTGTGTGTGTGTGTGTGTGTGTGTGTGTGTGTGTGTGTATGTGTGTGCGCACACACACACGGCAGGTACTGAGGGTCAAACCCAGAGGCATTCTACCTCCAAGCTACACCCCCAGTCCTTTTTATTTTGACACAGGGTGTCACTGAGTTGCTGAGGGTCTTGCTGAGTTGCTGAGGCTGGCCTTGAACCCGTGATCCTCCTATCTCAGCCCTCCCAAATACTGGGATTATAGGAGTGCACCACCATGTTTGCTGGCTTTGAATGCCAGCACCTTCCAGACTCGAATCCAGCAGAGTCCCCAGTCCAGCTTCGAGGGAGTTTGAACAGGAGAAGAGCAGCCCTGGCGGCCTCTGACCCTGGAGTGACAGTCTCCTAGGACCAGGCTGTGTGAGACAGGCTGGCTGGGGGCTGGGGAGGCCAGTCCTTAGTGGCACCTGGCACACCTCTTCTCCCAGTGTGCTTCTAGGATACTCTGGCATCCAGGATATTGGGACTGAAGGGCCCCTCGCCAGCCCCCAACTGCAGAGATGGCGGGGAGAGGGCAGAAAGAGAAACAGGGCATTTGCAGCGTCTGACCGCCGGTCCCAGCTGTTGCATGTGGTTCTACAGGCTGTCCACTAACTGGATAATAATGTCCCTGAAGCCAGTTACCAAGGATACAAGTCGGAGCGTAAAGTGAGAAAGAGACCAACCAAGTGGCTTAGGTGTATATATTCCTGAATGCTGCCATAACAAATTACCAGAAACTTAGGGGCTTAAAACCACATCCCCATGCCAGAGATGGAAGTCTCACATGGGCCCACTGGACTAAAAAGGAAGGTGCTGGCAGGCTGTGTTCCTCCTGGAGGCCCCGGAGGAGAGTCTGCCATCTTGTCCTACCCAGCTCGCAGAGGCCACCCATGCTCCTTGGCTCCTGACCCCTCGCTCCGTCTTCAGTGTCAGAACACGGAGCCAGGTCCTTCTCACCGTCCTATCTCGGGGTTCTCCCTCTCCTTCCTCCTCTTCGACTTGTAAGGATCCTTGTGTCACGAGGGCCCCTGTGGAGGACCCAGGCTGATCGCCCCTCCCAAGTCAACTGGTTAGCAACTGCCAAGGAGTGAATGTGCCCTCCAAACCCATGTATCTCATCATGGGGTGCTGCGTGGGGGGCCTTTGGGGAGTGGTTTAGTCCAGAGGGCAGACGCCTCGCAAATGGACTAGTGGCTCGTAAAAGGGCCGGGGGAGTCAGCGTGGGCCCTTTTTGCTCTTCCACTCCTCTGCCTTGGAGTCGGTCCTTTCAGAGGAGGCAGTGTCACCGCGCCATCTTGGAAGCGGAGACTGTCCCTGGTCAGGCACTGAGCCTGCCAAGGACTTGCTCTTGGACTCCCAGCCTCCAGAGCTGTGAGCAATAAATTTTTCTTGTGTATAAGTTATCCAGTGTCCAGTATTTTGTTACAGTCCCACAAATAGACTGAGATAAAAGTGTTCATTCCAGTCAGGCATGGTGGCATACGCTTGTAATTCCAGTACATGGGAGGCTGAGACAGGAGGATGGCGGGTTTGAGGACAACCTCAGCAAGTAGTGAAACTCATCAACCTAGAAAGATCCTGCTTCAAAATAAGTATAAAATAGGACTGGGGTATAGCTCAGAGGTAGAAGAATGTGCCTGGGATCAATTCCCAGTAACATACACACACACACACACACACACACACACACACACACACACACACGTCATCATTCCCTCTGCAATCTTAATTTTTCTTTGCCATGCACCCTATTGTTCAGGTTCTGGAATCAGGATGTGTATGTCTTCAGGGATCTTTCTGCCTACCACATCGGGTAACCAGAGGCATAAAAAATTGTTTCTGAGCAGAGAAGAGATGGCAGAGCTCAGCGCCAGCCTAGAACAGAGACGGGCGGGAGGGACAGGCCGGGAGTGACTAACAGCAGGCCTGGTTCGGAGGGGCCGGCTGGGAACGCAGGTGCACCCTGCCGAGGATGGATATATTTGCTGGGGTATGTGTACGCATGCGTGTGTAGGCACGTACATGTGTTCATGCATGTGCAGTTCTTTCTTTTTGTGGTTGTTGTTGTTGTTTTGGTTTTTTGCGGTACTGGGGATTGAACCCAGGGGCATTCTACCTCCGAGCTACACCCCCAGCCCTATTTTTTTTTTATTCTTTATTTTGAAACAGAGTCTCACTAAGTTGCAGAGTGCCTCGCTAGGTAGCTGAGGCTGGCCACGAACCCGGATCCTCTGGTCTCAGCCTCCCGAATGCTGGGATTACAAGTGTGTGCCACCACACCCGGCTTGCAGTTCTTTCTTACCTGACTGTCATCCTAATTCTCCAAGGAGAGAAGATGTGAGCAGGGGTAGAAAGGCCGCCCAGGGCCATGAGCCAACCATGGGGTCAGGGTGGCGTGCCTCCTTCTGCACAGACCCATCAGTGCACCCGACCCCATCCCAGGGCCCAGGCCTGGCCAGGTTGCAGCTTCGAGCCCACACAGCCCTGGGCAGGGCTGGAGACGGGGGCGGAAAGGAGGCTCCTCCCCACGCTCGGCCTGATTTCTAAGACACTGGGCTCAGTTTCCCCACCTGGGGCTCGCACAGACAGAAAATGGTGGGGAACAGGTTCACGGTCCCCACGCAAAGCCCAGAACAGGGAGCTCTCTGTTGGGCGCACACAGGGCCACCTCCCACCTGGGCCTCCAGAGGGAGGCCGAGCTACGTCTGCAGCTGTGTCCTCCCTGGGCCCCACTGCAGGCAGCAGAAGCAGTGTGGGGTAGAGGCCGCCTGCGCCAGATGAGGATGCGCCCAGCCAGGGAAACAGCGCCCGGCAACCTCCAGGAGGAGCCCCCAGAGACAGGCAGAGACCATGGGGCCCCGGGAGGTCGCAGGGCTGGGTAGGTGGAGTCGCAGAACCTGAGGCTCCTCGTGGGCTCCTGCTGCCCTTCTCCAGGGAGTAAGAAAATAAGAGCAGGAAACAGCAGAGGGCCTGGAGTCCAGCCTAGGAACATAGAAAGCCTCGGCCGATGCCCAATGGCTGGGTAAGTGGATGGGAAAACAGATAGAGCGAGGGAGGCAAGGAAGAGCGGGTGAGTGGAGTGGGTGGTGGGTGAACACTTATCTAACAGATTCTGAACGTGCCGGGCTCGGCGGCACGTTCAGGGAGGCAAGGAAGAGCGGATGAAGGAGTGGGTGGTGGGTGAACACTTATCTAACAGATTCTGAACGTGCCGGGCTCGGCGGCACACGCCTCTACAATCCCAGTACTTGGGACGCTGAAACAGGAGGACTACAAGTTCAAGGCTAGTCTCGGCAATTTAGTGAGATCCTCTGCAGCTCAGCAAGATTCTGTTTCAAAAATAAAAAGTAAAAAGGGCGAGGGCCGGGGATGTGGCTCAGAGGTAGAATGGCCCTGAACCGGAAAAAGAAAGAAAAAAGAAGAGATTCTGAATATAGTCAGAGCCTGCACTACAGTGTCTCATCGTGGAACTAAAAAGACACCTGTGAGAGCTGAAGCATTCCAGGAGCACCTAGTCATAATTCAGAGCAGCGTGAGAGGCCTTGTAAATTGTAGCCGTATGTGTCAGGCCACCTCTTCAAATTCCTATTTTATGACTTTCTAGCTGTGTGACCTTGGGAAAATTACTAAGCCTCTCTGAGTCCCAATGTTCTCATTTATAAAATGGGGAGAAGCCGGGTGTGGTGGTGCACGCTTGTAATCCCAGCATTTAGGAGGCTGAGACAGGAGGATCTGAGTTTGCAGCCAGCTTCAGCTACATAGTGAGGCCCTCTGCAACTTAGTGAGACACTGTTTCAAAATAAAGAATAAAAAATAGGGCTAGGGTGTAGCTCGGAGGTAGAATGCCCCTGGGTTCAATCCCCAGTACC
>PVLC010025776.1:0-12477 GCA_004027655.1 Graphiurus murinus | reverse complement strand
CCAGCCTCTGCAATTCAGCAAGGCCTTTAGCAACTTAGAGAGACCCTGTTTAAAAAAAAAAAATTGTTTTTTAATGGCTAGGGGTGTAGCTCGGTGATAAAATACCCCTGGGTTCAATCCCCAGTACCAAAAAAAAAAAAAAAAAAAGAATAGTTTTTATAGCTTCATTTCATTGCTGCTTATCCTGCACTTTTCTTTATTAGTAATAGTAAGTGCAAGGCCAACTCCATCCATAGCCACACCTCCCTCAGTGGCCTTTCTAGGACCCACGGCGTCTCGCCTCCACGGCCCATCTCCTACTTCTCCCCCTCGTCCACTTTGCAACTACAAGGACAGGAGCAAGAACACTAAGGGAGACCGGGGTGTCCCCGGGAGGCGCCGGGCACGGCCTGGGTTATTGAAAGCATCTCCCAAACCAGACATTTCCTGGCCCGAGGTCCTCAGAGGCACACCAAGTCCTTAGGAATTATTTGTTCTCAGTCGGCTTGGGGAGAGCTCAGCTTTGTGATGGAGCATGCGTGCCCTCACGCTCCTTTGCAAAGGGCCCTCGCCACCTCCCCCTACAGGCATGTGCACGTACACGCACACACACAGGCACACAGGCACATACAGGTGCACGCAGAAGTTCACACATATACAGGCATGCACACAAACACAGGCACACATGGGCTCACACAGACACAGACACACACAGAGGCACACGCAGGGGTATACAGTGCACACACAGGCACACACACACATGCACACACATGTGAAGTCTACCTGGCCCTGTGACTCGTCTAGACAAGGGAGTGAGACACTGGGGACACTCCGGGACCTCCAGATCCAGGCAGCCTGAATTTTGCATCATGGGGGGACCCAGGTGCTGTGTAAAAAGTGTGTCTTCCCCGACTCTGCCACGCTGTGTGAAGGCTGAGCTAAGCCACCTGGAGAGGCTACTCAGAGAGATGTCCATGCAGGCCCCAGGTGGTCCGGCCATCCCAGCCCATGCTCCAGACATCTGAATGAACAAGCCTTCTAGAATATTCCAGTGCCAGCAGACCACTCGTGGAGCTGTCCATTGACCACTGAGCTGACCCAAGTTTCAGAAACCTGAGCAAGCAAGTAATGGCCGCTTTCACCACGACATTCGGGTAGTCTGTTATGTAGCAATAGATAACTAAAATAAGCTGTAGCCAAAAGAGCTATAATCCTCACCCCCCACATTCCCTGGGTTCCTGAGATCAGACAGGAAGAGGGGCGTTCAGTGAGGGTGAGCTCCATAAAGTGAGGGGCCCAGGCTTGGTGCTGATTGGTCACGAGGTTCTACCATTCTGTGCGTACATCAGAAATGCCTTCGCCACCTGCACGCAGGCCGGGTCCTGAGCGTCCCTCCGGGACTAGCTCACTGCTGGAACCTCACAGAACCTTCTGCTCAGAGCCACTACTCTCCTTCTCCTTCATCAGCACCTTTACTCAGCACCTGATTCACCCAATGAGCATGGCCCCACAACAGCCAGTGACCACAGAAAAGCATGCTGGGCCTCCTGAGCAATCAGGAATATGCAAATCAGAGCAAGAATCAGGTTCACCTTCCTGCCTATCTGATTGGCAAAATGAACACTGATAATTAATGCTGTAGACAAGGGTAAGGACATATGGGGGGGTGTCTCAGGTACCAGGAGGCCAGCAGTGTGGGGGGCAGCTTAGTAGCATCTATGGAAACACAAAATGTGCGTATCCTCCAATTCAGCAATTCTACTTCTGTGTTTATTCCCCAGAGAAATATTTGCACATTACACGAGGGGCCATATGCAAAAAACCCTCTCTGCAGCAGTCTAGAATGGTGATGCCTTCAATGTACCACTGTCAATAAGGGCATCGTGTGCAAGACAGCCCATAGCGTACATGGCATTTTACGCCACATTTATGCCCCAGCAGAGATGGACAGCCATGCACAGATGATATACACGGGTAGCATAGCTCGAAAGTGCTGGCACTAAAGGTCCCTAAGACGCTAGCTAGTCAGTGAGAATAACAGCTGAACTGCATGATATTTATGTAAACATCTTCACACATCAAAAAAACCCTCCAGAAATACAAACATGCAAATGTAAATGCAAATTTTAAGGACAGGAAACTCAAGAAACTGGAAAAAAAAAAAATGTTCTCAGGAAGGTGGCTGGTATTGGGAGGGCCCAGGCAGAAGGAAATTTGTCTCTCTCATCTTGACTTTCTAATAATGACAATGTATTGGATATTTTTTATGCTATGGCAGATAATCTTTAGAATAAGTATTGGGAGCTTTCAAACCGGTGGGGACGCAGAGAAGAGTCTGGAGTGGGGAAGGAACAGGACCATGCGTGAGGCTCAGACTCTTTGGGAGCCAGAGTGGTCAGGGAAGGCAGCCTAGGGGAGGGGCCCTACCTCCGAGATCACACACGCTGTGAGCGAAGCTGGCTGCCCAGCTGCTGGGGAGCTGCAGAGGGATCTTTTAGCCCAGACGGGAAATGGAATTGGTATGGCTTCTCCCAAGCTGATTGCTTGAGTTGTTGTGAGGCTGAGCCGCAGAGATGCAGTGTGCCCGAGGCTCAGGAACACACACACACACACACACACACACACACACACACACACACACACTGCTCCTGCCCCACAGGAAGACTTCACTTCTTCCCCGTGGCCCCTTGTGGACACGTCTGCTCATCCTGTGTTCTTTATGGCATTCAGCCATTTCTCCCAGCCCCCATCACTCACTCACCCAGTAGTGACTGAGAACTGTGGGCCACAGCCCTCCTTTGGAAGCCTCGGTCACTACCTCCCATCTCGTCTAAACCCCACCCACTGGATAGATAGAACACAGGCACGACTTACCGAGTCCCAGCAGAAGACAGGACAGAGAAGGTACGGTGCACCTGTCACAGCCTGCCCCCTGTCCATCCGCACCCTCCCTTCAACTCTGCACTCCAACACATTATTGAACAGATTAATAAATGAGTGGTGAATGAGATGATTTTTTATTATTATTATTAGTAGTAGTAGTAGTAGTAGTAGTAGTAGTATTTGCAGTACTGGGGATTGAACTCAGGGGCATTCTACCTCCGAGCTACAACCCCAGCCCTATTTTTTATTCTTTATTTTGGAACAGGGTCTCACTAAGTTGCAGAGGGCCTCACTAAGTAGCTAAAGCTAGCGAAACCCAGATCCTCCGGTCTCAGCCTCCCAAGTACTGAGATTACAAGCGTGCGCCACCACGCCCGGCTGATGAATGAGTTTAAAAAAAAAAAAAAGACAAAACTGGTTTTCTCATCAGGAGAAGAAGGAGAAAGACTGTCTTTCCCAGGAACATACAGAAGAAATTCCTTCACACTGAGGGGTGGGTGGGGGCTGTGGAATGAGATGGGGGGCGGGCTCTGCAGCTGGAGGGTGCGTCTGCACCTGAGTTCTAGGGGTTCACCGGGGCAGTGTGTGCCATCTGTGCCCGGAGCAACACTGGAAGAGGAAAGACCCCCTGACCTGCAGGAACTTGATCAAGGTCAATAGTCCTCAAATTGAGCATAGTCAGAATGATCTTGAGTACGTGTATGTGTGTGTCCTACTGGGGATTAAGCCCAGGGGCATTCTACCTCTGAGCTATACCCCTAGCCCTTTATTTTGAAATAATGTCCTATTCAGTTGCTGAGGGCCTCACTAAGTTCCGAGTTTGACCTTGAACCTGTGATCCTTCTATCTCAGCCTCCCAAGGACTGGGATTACAGGTGTGCACCTTGAGGATACTTATTTATCTATTTATTGTGGCACTGGGAATTGAACCCAGGGGCATTCTACCTCCAAGTTATACCCCCAGCCCTTTTAATTTATTTATTTTGTTTGTTTTTTGAAACAGGATCTCCCTAGGTTGCTGAAAAGTCGAGCTACATTGCTGAGGCTGTACTTGAACCTGCAATCCTCCTGGCTTAGCCTTCCAAGTACTGGGGTTACAGGAGTGTGCCTTCAGGGCATGCCACCTTCAGGACGTTTTAAAAGCACAGACTGCTGCACCCCACCTCCAGAGCTTCTGACTCAGTGAATGTGGGGTGGACCGAGAGTTCACATGCTAACGAATTCCCAGGAGCTGTCACTGCTGTTGATTGGTGGTCCCCAACCTGGGCTGCCCATGAGGAGAATCACCTGGGAGATGTGAAGAATCTCGGTGTCCAAGCTGCCTCCTTGCCCGTAAATTATGCCACTCTGCAGGAGAGATCCGGGCAGCAGAGCTTCTCGAACCTCATCGAAGGTGAAGGACCAGTAGTTTTTTCTTATTATTGTCAATCAAGTGTGGACAGAGACTTCTGAGAAATGTGTAAAGTTTATTTCTGGAAAAATACAAATAATCTATAAAGATCTATACAATCTATCATTCCATTTCGCTTATTAGATTTGGCAAAAATGAAACTACTCTGTCCCTTGCCATAAAAGTCTCTAAACATTTACTCTCAACTTCTATACTTAGTGCAGTTTAGGATCCCCAAACTGACACCCTCCAGCCCCAACTAGCCCCTCTAACTAAGGCACGAGGCCAGTCACAGGCCAGACATAAATGTTCAACAGCCTCTCTCCTTCCCCACAAAGGGTCATGTTCTTTCTGTATCTACAGTCCCTCAAATCTGGGTAGATGTCAAATCTCCTTTCCTGTGTCTATAGGGTCCATCTTTAAAAAAAAAAAAACTGGGAATTGAACCAGGGTTACTCTACCTCCAAGCTACACCCCCAGTCCTTTTTATTTTTTATTTTCAGACAGGGTCTTGCTCAGTTGCTGAGGGTCTTACTAAGTTGCTGAGGCTGACCTCGAACCTGCCATCTTCCTGTCTTGGCCTCCCAAGTACTGGGATTACAGAAATGAGCCACCATACCAGCAAGGGGTCCATCTTTATAAGGGCCAGCTTGGAGGATTTTGTGAAACATTTTTTAAAACACTCCTATTAGCCAGATGTGGAGGCACACACTTGTAATCCCAGGGCTTGAGAGGCTGAGACAGGAGGCTCACAGGTTCGTGGCCAGCCTCAGCAACTTAGTGAGGCCCTCCGCAATTTAGTGAGACCCTGTTTCAAGATAAAAAATAAAATAAAATAGGACTAGCAGTGCAGCCCAGAGATAGAATGTCCCTGGGTTCAATCCCCAGCACCAAATAAATAAACCACTAGGAGGAGGCCTGCTAGGAGTACTGTTTCCTCGCAGTGAGATTTCTGGTGGGAAGTCGGCAGTGCTAAGCCTGGTTTTCAGTTTAGCACCAGCTAATAGGCAAACGTTTCTTTGGGTGCACCTTCCCTCTTGGGAATTGAGCAGAAGGCTCTCTTGTTCCTGCAAAGCTGTGCTTCTGATGATCTGGAAATGCATATTGCCAGTGCTCAGGCACCCACGGCGGGGACTGAAATTGTGGTGAGAACTTCAACCCCCTAGTGAGCCAGTCACGTGGTCCAGAGCCCTGACTACTAAACCGATGGCTGCTGCCCTCCCTCGAGGTGACTCCTGGCGCCTCAGTACCCGGCCTGCCAACTTGAGTCATAACTGCCTTTTCCCAAAGCCTGTCTATTGATTCCTTAGCCTTCAGACCCACGATTCAGTCCCAGCCACATGTAGAGAAATGAATCTGGAGAAGCCAAAGAGGGACTTAAGTCCCAGCTCCAACAAGAACCCACTCTGGGAATGGAGCAAGCTCTTCCCCTCCCTGGGCACGCTCAACTTCCACCTCTTAAATGAAGGGAATAAACTGGACAGTCTCTAAAGTCACTGGCAAAGCTCTCTCTTTCGTATATTAATTTGTCGACTATTGCTAGATTTTCATCACAATGCAAACATCTATTTTTTATTTAGTTATTTATTTATATTTATTTATTTATATTTATTTATTTATATTTATTTATTTATATTTATTTATTTATTTATTTATTTATTTATTTATTTATTTATTTATTGCGGTACTAGGGATTGAACTCAGGGGCATTCTACCTCCAAGCTACGCCCCCAGTCCTGTTTTTTATTCTTTATTTTGAAACAGGGTCTCGCTAAGTTGCAGAGGGTCTCACTAAGTTGCGAATGCCTCACTAGGTAGTTGAGGCTGGCTGCAAACCTGGATCCTCTGGTCTCAGCCTCTCAAATGCTGCGATTACAAGCGTGCGCCACCACGCCCGGCGCAAACATCTATTTTTTAAAAAATGGGTATCGCTTCGGTCTGGACCATTGGGAACAGGATGGCCAGGGTGATCTCCTCCATCCCAACACATTGCCGCTTGTTTTCCCACTGCAAGCCTGCCATGGAAGCAGCCAGGCTTTGAGAGCGCACCGTGGGCCAGGCGCCCGTCTAACCACTGGGCCTGCGTAATGTGTGAAACCCTCAATGTGAACCACCAAGGTGGGTACAGGAAGTCCCTGGCCTAGCATGGCTCCACTTAGGATTCTGTGATTTTACAGTGATGTGAAAGCAACGCACAGTCAGTGGGACCAGACTTCAGATTTTGAATTGGGATCTTTGCCCAGGCCAGAGATGCTCTCTTGCAATGCCGGACAGCGACAGGAGCCACAGCTGCCAGTCAGCCACACTGTCTCAAGAGGAAGCTACCAGCTGGGCGTGGTGGCACACGCTTCTAATCCCAGCATTCAGGAGGCTGAGACCGGAGGATCCGGGTTCGCGGCCAGCCTCAGTTACCTAGTGAGGCACTCTGCAACTTAGTGAGACCCTGTTTCAAAATAAAGAATAAAAAATAGGGCTGGGGGTGTAGCTCGGAGGTAGAACGCCCCTGAGTTCAATCCCCAGTACTGCAAAAAAAAAAGAGGAGCTACTCAGCACATTCCACCGCACCTAACCACCCTATGGTGCTGCGAACTTCAATGTCCGGTAGGTTTGGTGGATTAATGCATTTTCAACTTTGGATATTTTCCCCTTGCAATGGTCTAGTCAGGACACAGAAGCACCTGCACTTTGACAGACACTGTCACCAGCTCCACTTCACACAGGGAGTTGTGACCCTGGAACTCAAGTCACTCGCCCAAGGTCACACAGCTAGGATGCGGCAGCCAGAATTCCCACCAGCAATCTGGCTTTCATCAGCTTCTACTGAGCCCCTACTACGTGCCTGGGATAGAGCACCCGGCACACAGCACAGCTTCAATATTTGGGGACATGTGTGATGGTATTTATGCTATATTCAGAAACCAATTTCCCTCTTCCTCAGAAGCCAGAGGAAATTCAGGACAATTTGAATCTTCTTTGTCAACGCTCTTTGTACCTGGCAAAGAGCATTAGCAGAGCGTATGGGGAGAGACGGCTCTCCGCACAAATACCTCCTATTACCACTGAATCGATGCTTCTGCGCTCAGAGTGACAGCGCTATCTTTCTTTAGGAAAAAACAAACAACAACAACAACAACAAAAGCTAGATCCTTTTGCAGTTCATAAGCATGATGCTTGAGGTTTTGCATTATTGTGAGATGTGCTTCCCTTGACCCCTATTACAATGTTACCACATTCCCCATCTGATGTGAATTTAGGAGAAAAAAAGAAAAGAAACAGAAAAGCTTTTGAGCAGAACACCAATTCACACCAATTCTCTCTTCGCAAACAGCCTCCCTCCCCCTTAGGGGCAGATGGCGGGTGCCCAGGTGAGCTCTGGCCTCAGCAGGAGTGCTGGGTGGGGAGAGCTGGTGTTCTCACTTCATAGCAAGCCCTGGGGAAGCTACAGCGGCCTTGCTAAGGACCCGAGGCCTAGGGTGGCCCTTCCACAGAGACACCCAAGACCCGGGCAGGCCAGGCATGGTGGTGCACACTTGTAATACCAGTACTTGGGAGGCTGGGAGGAGGATCGCAGGTTCAAGGACAGCCTCAGCAAGAGTGAGACTCTCATCAACCTAGCTAGACACTTTGTCAAAATAAAACTAAAATAAGGCTTGGGGATGTAGCTCAGGAGTAGAATGTCTCTGGGTTCAATCCCCACTAAAACACACACACACACACGCACACACACGCACACACACACACTTTGTAGGATGTGGTGGTACACACTTATAGTCCCAGCACTTGGGAAGCTGAGACAGGAGGATCACAGGTCTGCAGTCAGCCTCAGCAACTTAGTGAAACTGTTTCAAAATAAAGAATAAAAATAGGGCTGGGGATGTAACTCAGAAGTAGAATGTCCCTGGGTCCAATCCCTAGTATCACAAAAAATAAATAAATAAATAAAAAATAAAAGAGCAAAGACTCCTGACCCAAACCACTGGGCTTCAACTCCCAGGCCCCCCACCTATGACCCTGTGACCTGGGGGGGGGGGGGTTGTTACCTGATCTCTAGTTTCTTCATCCCTAAAACACGTAGGTCAGTAGGGCTTTATGAGGATAAGTCCACGCAGTACTGTCATCCCTCGGTACCAAGGAGAGATTGGGTCCAGGATTTCTGTGGATGCTCAAGGGCCTTATAGAATATGGTATAGGATTTGTAGGCCTGTCACGGTGGCACAGGGCCATGATCCTTGTACTTGGGGGGCTGAGATAAAAGGATGACAGTTTTGAAGATAGCGTACGGTAACTTAGTGAGACGCTGCTTCAAAATAAAATAGGGCTGGGGTGACACTCAGAGGTAGAACACTGTTGGGTTCAATCCCCACTACATACACACACAAAAAGTGTTCTGGTGTCGTATTTGTATATCTCCTACTAGATACTTTAGGTCATCTCTAGGTTGTTTACATTACCCCAGACAATGTAAATGCTCCGCTAATAGTTGTCCTGCAGTATTGTTGAGGGAATAACAGCCAGAAGAACCTGTCAGTACAGATGCTTTTTTTTTTTTTTTCCAAGTACTTCTGATCCAAGGTGGATTGAATCCATGGATGCAGAACCCCTGGCTACAGAAGACAGACTGGATAGTAAAGGAATTACAGCCACGCCTAGCAAAGACCCAGGCTGCAGAGTCATTAGCTGTCCTTACAACTTCAGCTCACTCACAAAGCCCCAAATTTGGGAAGGTGAAATTCAAGGGTTTGGCGTCGAATTTAACTTCCCCACTAAATAATATTTCCTCCTAAGAAGAATGTGGTGGTGGTGCTCCCAGGCGCCACGGCGACCTTCCTTCCTTTCTCTTCAGCACCCAGTCATCCTTTAGTCACCCCGACCCTTCCTTTAGTCACCCCGACCCTTCGCTGACCCTCCGGCCCTTGAGAGCTCCTCCGGCTTTGTGATATTCTCCCAGCCCCAGCTCACCGCGCAGCCCAGGTCCTCCCCTGACATCGGCCAGCATGGCTTCTCCCACTCTCCCTGGGCAGAGCTGAGCCCGGCTCCTCCCTGAGCGGTCTCCAGGGCTCAGTTCCCAAAAGCCCAGAAGAGCAGCCTTTTCTGACACCTGCCCCAACTCTGCAAAAGCCCAGCTCGGATGGGATTCTACACTCTGAAGCAGATCTACAGTATTCTCTCCCACCACAGCTAGGGGTTATATCCCAGGCTCCAGGCTCAGAATTAACCCAGAAACTTCTCTCCCTGCAGCCTCCAAGACTCCAACTAAAAACTGGAGGCCATGAGCGGCACAGCGGGGAGGGGAAAGACCCAGATTTAGAGTTAAGGTCTTATAAAGACTTCCTTAGGGGCTCAAAGGCTGTGGGCCTCTCCCACACAGCCCTGTTTAAATGCCCAGCCGGACCTACCCAATGTGGAGGCTGACTGAAGGCCATTCCCTCCCCCAGGACAAGCTATAGCTGACCTCCCCCGGCTAAAGGCCAATCCCTACATCTTTTTTTTTTTTTTTTTTTTTTTTTTTTGCAGTACTGGGGATTGAACTCAGGGGCATTCTACCTCTGAGCTATACCCCCAGCCCTATTTTTTATTCTTTATTTTGAAACCGAGTCTCACTAAGTTGCGGAGTGCCTCACTAGGTAGCTGAGGCTGGCCTCGAACCTGGATCCTCCAGTCTCAGCCTCCCGAATGCTGGGATTACAAGCGTGCGCCACCACGCCCGGCTCGAATCCCTACATCTTTAAATATATATTTTTTCTATTAAGAATAATATAGCCAGGTGCATGCTTGTAATCCCAGTACTTGGGAGGCTAAGAAAGGAGGACCACAGGTTCAAAGCCAGCCTCCGCAACTCAGTGAGACCCTCAGCAATTTAGTGAGACCCTGTTTGAAAATAAATAACTACATTAATTAAAAACATCTGGGAAAAGCCGGGCGTGGTGGTGCACGCTTGTAATCCCAGTACTTGGGAGGCTGAGACAGGAGGATCCGGGTTCTCGGCCAGCCTCAGCTACCTAGTGAGGCACTCTGCAACTTAGTGAGACCCTGTTTCAAAACAAAAGAATAAAAATTAGGGCTAGGGGTGTAGCTCAGAGGTATAATGCCCCTGAGTTCAATCCCCAGTACCGCAAAAAAAAAAAAAAAATCTGGGGATATAGCTCAGAGGTAGAATGCCTCTGGGTTCAGTCCCCACAACCAAAAGAAATAAAAAGTAATATATGTCCATGTAAATTTTTGGAAAAATACTGAAAAGCATAAAGAAAATGTAAGAAATCATTAATACTTCCATAATTCAGAGCTAATACCATTGAAGGATGTGGTTCTATCCTGTCATAATAGATATAGCAGACGCACAAGCTTCAGCTATGCCCAGTGTAAAGGCTCAGTCACCCTGTCCCCCAACTCGTAGGGTGACAGATGTCTGTGTGACCAAGGAGACTCCCCGGCAAACTTGGGCTTGGCCCACAGTCAGGATGCAGGCACACGGGCCTAGGAGAGCCATGGGCGGGGGCTGGTCACGGCTAACGTAACATGGCAGCTCCTGGAGGCTACGGTGCCCAGTCACCGGGCCACACACCTGGGAGATGGTGCCGTGAAGGGACTTTTCAAATGGGATTAGCATTTTTTATTTTTGTGGTACCAGGGACTGAACCCAGGGGCATTCTAGCTCTGAGTTACACCCCAGCCCAATTTTTTTGTTTGTTTGTTTTGAAACAGTGTCTAATTAAGTTGGTGAGAGTCTCACTACTTGCCAAGGCTGGTCCTTGCACCTATGGTCCTCCTATCTCAGCCTCCCAAGTAACTGGGATTATAAGTGTGCACCACTACTCCCAACTGTGATCAGCACTTCAATCAATAGAATGAGTAAAGCAGATTACTCTCCATGATGGGCCTTGTCCAATCAGGTGAAGGTGTTAAGAACAGAGACCAGGGTTTTCCCAAAGAAGGAATCTGGCATCAAGACTGCCACATGGAAGCCCTGGCTACGTTTCCAGCTTGCCTGGCCTTCCTTCCCTGCAGATTTCATATTCAAGACTGGAACACCAACGCTTTGTTTCACTTTTATCGATGCATTGTGATTACACGTCATCGTTAGAGTCTTAGTGGTACGTTCATACGCGCACACAACCTCACCTGCGGTCTCCCTCTCCCTCTCCCCCTCCCCCTCCCTTACAGGATAGTGCGATTCAGGGTGACACGCTCATATGTATGTACAGCATTAGTTGACCTGTGTGCCCCCCCAAACCCCTCTTTCTTTCTCCTTCTCCTCCTCCCCAACCCCCTTCTGCTTCTCCTGATTTTCACAAGGTCCCTTTTCTCTCCTGTCTTCTCTCGCCCTTGATTTTTAGGGTCTGGCTGATCTCAGTGTGACGCTGTCCAGTTCCATCCACTTCCCTGCAAATTTTTGTTTCCTCTTGATGACTGAGTAAAACTCCGTGTACAACGCCAACTTTTACCTGAATTTTCATCCTGCTTGTGAATTTCAGACTGGCCAACCCACGCAATGGAATCTGTCTGTCTTATCCCCGCCCCACACACACATACACACTGGTTCTGTTTCCCTGGAGAACTCTTGACTAACAGAGTCTAGAAAAGCAAAGCAGCTTGACAGCTCTAAGACCCTGGGACTGGGGGGTCATAGTGGAGGTCAGAGGTCAGAAGTCAGAGGAAAGGAGTGGCCACAGAGCCACAGTGGCTATTATTTGAGTAGTCTCTCACGCCCTAGTGGTCTGTGTGGACACACTTATTCATTATGAGCTGTCAAGGTGAACCGGTCCTGTAGCTCCCCTCCCAGGCGACAGTGCAGTGGCCCTGCCGATCTCTCCTCCCAGGCCAGGGCAAGTGCAGGCTGAGGCTGGCAGCGCAAAGGCAGAGGCGGCAGGTCCCGGCGCAGCCCGTGAGGGCGGCGAGGTCTCCGGGCAGCCCTTCCCCGAGGCAGGCGCCGCTGCTCCCTGCTCTGCGGCTCCACGTGTGGGGCCGTGCAAGCCGTAGAGGAGAGACACACGTGGGATCAAGATGCTGGGACGCTAGCCAAGCGTGGTACACGCCTGTAACCCCAGTACTTGGGAGGCTGAAACAGGAGGACAGCAGCTTCGAGGCCAGTCTCAGCAACTTAGCAAGACCCTGCTTCAAAATAAAAAAACAGAAAGGGCTGGGGTGTAGTTCAGAAGTAGAATGCCCCTGGGTTCAATCCCTAGGACCAAAAACAAACAAATTAAAAAAAAAAAAAAAAAAAGCGG
>PVLC010025775.1:0-17302 GCA_004027655.1 Graphiurus murinus | reverse complement strand
TGGATCCTCCGGTCTCAGCCTCCCGAATGCTGGGATTACAAGCGTGCGCCACCACGCCCGGCAGTTTTACTGGCTTTTTAAAATTCTTGTTTGTGCATTGTTTCTTCAGCTCAGCATGGATGTGTTATTAACATGACAACTGATATCTGACATTTAAAGATATACATTATGTATCGATTGGATAGCTATTTTTCTAGTGTTATGTTCGTCTCATTTCGTTTGCTTGACTGTTTCTTTCCAGACAATAGGAATTTTGTGTTGAATGGATGGATGGATGGATGGATGGATGGATGGATGGGCGGATAGTTAAATAGTGTGTGTGTGTGCTTTGAGAGTCCTGGTCTTGTGTTCATGTCACAGCTTTGTTACCTACTAATTCTCTGGGTTATAGCAAATTAATGATATAAATCTCTGCTTCTTCAGTGTGATCAGAGGTCTACACAGGACTGTGGAAATGAAAGAATACAGGTAAACACTGTTTTACACTTGGCACATAGTAAGCTCCCAGAAATATTGACTGTTGTCATTACTATTAATAATAAATGGCTATAACCATATTACCCATTGTGTGACTTAACGATAAACGTGCAAATTATGAATGCACTGATTGTAGTACGTTTGAGAATAACAGTCATTTTCTAACCATTACGGCTCAAGCTCTTCTATCAATAAGGACATGAAAAGTATAACAACTGGGGCCTCTTTATTTTACTTAGAGAAGATTCAGATGTGATAGCATTCGTTTGCTTCATCACAAAACAACAGCTGGCTGTAGTATGAACCACTTAAAGCACCATGACTCTGTGTGGTTTAAAAGGCTTATAAATTCTAGGCAAGTGTTCTTAAAACAGGTATCTTTTCTCCAGGGTGACACTAAGGCTTCCAAAAGGGATACTTAAAAAAAAAAAAAAAAAAAAAAAAAAATCTAGAATCTGATTAAGACCAGTAGGCAGCACAACTAATTTTTTACTCCAGGCTACTCTAGAGAAAGAAGCAGTAGTCAGTCAAAGAAGGCACTTCTTGATGTCTGCTTTTGAGTCACTTTTCCAAAGCGAAGTCTTCTACTCGCGCCAAGGAAGAGCTCAAAGGATGGCTGTCCCGGAGGCACTTTCAGCTTTTCTCAAAGTTGCAACATCTGGGTCTTGCTTGTGGGCGGCGTGGGGTCAACACCAGCCCAGGGCTGATGAGGCAGGACTGAGGATCCCTCAGGTGGTGGCTCTGCCAGGCGTGCGCTCACGCGCTGCTGACTGTTTTGCACTTGGGCCTCGCCTCCCGCTCGCTTTGCACCCTCTTCTGCTTTTGCGGTGGTGGCTCAGCTAGCAGGAAGCGCCTGCCTTGTAAGGAGAGCTAGCAATTCCCGACAGCCAGCCCCTCCCCAGCCGCCCGCTCTGCCGCCTCCCCATTGGCCCGGAGGCCGCCGGGGCTTATCCCTGCGAAGGTTCCCATTTTAAAAATGTCTTCTTTTGTCAGCTTGATATTTTCCAGAATTTGAAAGCGGAAAGACAGAACGGAGAACAAGGAAGCTATTAAAGATATATTAAATAAACTCTACTGGGAGCAAGTGTGTGTTTAAGAGAGAATCTGTAACTTTTGCAAGGAAAGTTTTGATGATTGCTTATTATTTTAACAAAGAGGGTATGTGGATGCGTGTGTGTGTGTGTGTGTGTGTGTGTGTGTGTGTGTGTGTGTGTGTGTGTTTCCCTGAACTGGAGAAGCAGATGTTTAAAGGAGACGGGCAGGAAACAGCTCTGACAAATGAAAGGATTTTTGATTGAATTCATGAGCTAAAGTTTCCTGCCAGTAATTCATTCAACCCTAGGCTACATAAAAGAAAAAAGAAAAAAAACCCCATATAATTGAAGTTTAATCGCCTAACTTTAAAACATACAAGCAGAATAGGCAAGTGTAGCTGCCACAGGTAAAACTGAAGTATATGCTGTGTGCTGATTTTAGATGATTATTTATTGGTAGTTAAAAAAAAATTATGAGCCCTTTCCCTTCATCTCAGCTGCTCCTTTTTGGTTGCGCCAGAGCCAGCGGCTATCCCTTATTGTCTGTGTAAGTCAAAGTCCTTGGTGCAGCTTTTTTTTCTTTAAGCTGTTCTGTGAGCAGGTGCAGATGGCTTTCATGAACTGAGCCAATTGAAACATTCTGCTTCAGCCTGCAGAAACTAAAGTTTTTTTTTTTTTTTTTTTAAATGAAACAACTAGATTTTGTGCCATACCTGTAATTCAGCTGGAAAATGTTCTCCCTGTTTTATGACAAAATCTGCCACCTCTGTTTCTTTCTCTTAATGAATTTACTTTGTTTACAGCCTTAAGGAAATCTTGTCACTGAAATCTACCCGCACCACCCCTCCAGTATTTTTCAGTCTGACGATTTCACAACCAGAGCCATTGCAAAACAAGGGTAAATGGGCATTTTTAAAAATCTCTGGAGGTTTTTGAGAATTTTTTTTTCCTTTCTTGTTTCTTCACAATATACTCAAGTAAACAGTTGCAGGAAGACTCAAAATGTTGAGACTGCTGTACCTTTTCATAAACATAATACGAAATAAGCTAATTTTCTTTAACAAGCCATATAATTTCCATCAGGCAACAGAAAGTGGGGAGTGACACCATCCTAAAGACTCTTGGTTAGATGCTTTACAATACTGAGTGCTCCTGAAAACCAGAGTAGAGCCAATTAACTTCCCTGGAATACAGAAAGCTCTAGTGGCCAAGTGGCCATGGCAGTGACAAACCTTAGCTTCTGCCCTAATCACAGCTGTGTGGGCCCCCATGCAGAGCCATAAACCAAGTAACCAAAACCCAAAGCCAGAATGCCACCAATTTGCTGAACACTGACTTGAACAAAACCCTAATATTAATGTTGTTTCTGAACCAAAACATGTCCAAAAATATACCAAATGAACTCACACAAACCAGAATGAAATTTTTATATTTTCTAAAGTGATTGAACAGAGCAAAACAAGAATTTCAAAAAAAAAAAAAAATTCCATAAACCTAACCTACAGAAATACGAGGGGGCACATTGGTTTGGATCTGTGCACTGGCATCTTTTATGAGATCCCAGCAGGAAGTGAAGGGTTTGGACTCTGCTCTTCTGTTGACCTTCCCCATGATGACTGTCCCAGGCAGTGAGCATTAACAAGCCATGCTTGCTGTGTAGTCAGAGAGAGAAACCCATACCCTAAGATTTTTCACCCTGGGCATGATGGACATTTGGGACTAGGTAATTCTTTTTTGTGGAGAGCTGTACGATGCATTGTAGGATGTTTAGTGGTATCTCTGTCCTCTACTCACTAAGTGTCAGCATGTCCCCCTGCTCCAGTTATAGCCATCACAAACGTCTCCAGACATTGCCAAATGTCTCCGGGGGGGGGGGGGGGCAAAGTCGTCTCTGCTGAGAACCGCTGCAACAAGAGAACAGTCTTCAGCCTCCCACGTCGTTTCAAACAGACTTTCCAGTAGATGCTGGAAAGAAGCTATACACTTATCTGCCCAGAAAGACCACCTAGTAGACAATAAAACCCAGTCTCTGTAAGTCATTATTTCTGAGTCAGTTTCTCTGCTAAGCTAGACATCCTTTATGTTGAAAAGACAATGTATGGTACTACCAGAAGGCAGAACTAGTGAAAATACTGTAAGTTATGTAAATATATACTTTTCTAAAAACTTATTTCATGACAACTTAAGGTGTTAGTGATCAAATGATTCCAGAATCCTCTGACCACGGTGTAATTGGTGTTTATTTTCACATTCTGAAAGGATTTGCTGAAATATTTCAACATATTGAGTCTAATAGTGTTTCTAGTTCACAGGGTAGAGAGATGCTATTTGATCCAGACTGCCTACATACCCTACGGTGAATTATTATA
This sequence comes from Graphiurus murinus, assembly GCA_004027655.1. Classification (NCBI taxonomy): domain Eukaryota; kingdom Metazoa; phylum Chordata; class Mammalia; order Rodentia; family Gliridae; genus Graphiurus; species Graphiurus murinus. The sequence goes on along the minus strand of PVLC010025775.1, from coordinate 13,422 downwards.
TATTAGAGTGCTATTTCAGGAGAATTAGACATCTTAATTATAACTTTTTTTTAGTTTGTGTGTATATAGTGTATGCTTTTGAAATGAAATTTATAGTTATTCTGCACTTCAATGAGACTTTTCATTTTTATATAATATAATAGTACCTTTCTGTTGGCAGTTTTCATTTGGTAGGAAGACTCATTTGTACATCAGAGAATTATTCGGAACAGTGGGTCTTGCCAAGATTATAATGTGGTAATTGCATTTAAAATTGAGCCGTGCCAAAGCATTTCAAAAATAATAATAACTCCACTAAATATATAACACTGACATAGACAATTCATCAGCTTTTCTTAATACTGTGAAAAACAAACAAAATTTTCTATTTTATGTAAGTGAGGAAAGAAAACTGGGGAAAGAAGAATCGCAGTATAAAATTGAACAGCTAATTGAGTTTTCCAAATGGTTTATTTTAATGGTGATTTAGCATTCTAAGGGACAGACCCTTTGGTTTGTTTGGTTTTTGTCTTTGAGTGTATATTATCAATCAAAGTGCTGCATAGCAACAAAGGAAAAGGTTATTGGTTAATATTTTCTCATAGACTGTAACTGATGACGATCCTATAAAACCTGTAATGAGAAACATCCCCTTAATCTCAATTGATCTCCACCCTGTTCGGAATCAATAGTTTCCCTATTTTACCAGGCAGAAAAGTGCAGCTCAGAAATGCTAAGAAAGGCTGAGTATGTAGCCAAGGGACAGAGAATGTACTTAGCATGTGTGAGGCTCTGGGTTCAATCCCTGGGATCCCCCCCCAAAAAAAAAATTGTAAAGAAGGCATGGACAGTTCACTACAGCTATGGCAGAGAGTAGGAGGTGGGGCAGGGAGTAAGGCATGTCAATCTGTGATAACTTTCTGGTATACTGTCACTGACTGCCATTCAGCTCTATGACATGACCACCATTTCTCTCTGGGACACAGATACCATCATTCTGTTTTCATATGATAAAACACCAGCTCCACTCAGAAACTCCAACTTACTAAATGTTGCCTCCCCCCGAATTGAAATTAAGACTTTCTACTTTTTTTCTTGATTCTGCTGTACCTCAAATTCAGAAACATGAACTCAAGATAAATCAATTCACACTTAACAATATACAAATTCTGAACCATGAAAAAGTACAAACATATTTCAGCCTGAGTTTTTAGGAAAAACCAAGCTCTGAAAGTCCTCCATTCTATCCTAGAAATCTGTCCTGACCTAGGCCAAAATATCCAGAGGCTTTATGTCCCCCTCTCTGAGGCTTCATTTCTATGATGGCCCTGATGGTGACATCCTCCAATAGAGGCCAACAGCAATTTCTGTGTCATTCCAAAGAGTAAACCATCCAAACGTAACACTATCTGCTATCCACTTAGAAAATGGCACAGCATTTACTTTATCTTGCCCCAAAGGATTAAGATATATCATTGCATCGTTGTATGCAAGCATGGGAAAGTGAGTGTTCAATGGATCAGTCCTGACTTTAAATGCTGAGCATGACTTGCACCTTGGTTGCACATCTACCTGTTTCTTTCCCACGGATTGACATGTTTGAATCTGTGCCTCTCTAGTCAGCCCTCGTATCACTCATTGTTCTTTCTGCACATACTCCTGAAGCCCAAAGTGGCCACTTACTTCTTTGGACAATGATCCTTTAGCAATTACCTTTTTAAATTTCTTGATTCACTGGGCATAGTAGTACACACCTGTAATCCTACTATTTGGGAGGCTGAGACAGGAGGATTCCAGGTTGGAGGCCAACCTCAGCAATGGTGCAAGACCCTGTTTCAAAATAAAAAGTAAAATAAGTCTGGGGATGTATCTTAAAGGTAGAGTGCCCCCCTCAAAAAAAAATCTTGTTTCATTCTGTTTCTTCAAAAAGCTTCATCAACTGTATTTAACCAGTGACACAATAATGTTCTGCTCCATTTTGTAAACAGGTTCTTTATCTGCCCAGCTCAGATCTTACCAGACAAGTAAGTTCATGTTTTTTGACTTAGCTCTTCTAGTAATTTCTGACTCATTAAAATATTAGCAAACTCACTTGTACATTTGATATTTACAAAGAAAGCTTTCTATTGCAGCCATCGTAGCTAAATTGATACCTAACTCTTTTGGGGAAAAGTTATTGATCCAGGAGTTGGACCTATGCTTCTTTGTGAGGAGATTTGGAACAGTGACAGTCATAGCAGTCATGAAAATGCCACGTGGAGACAGCAAGGCTTGGGTGCACAATGGAGATTTCATTCAAAATTGGGTTTTTTTTCCTCTGGTCTCACGAATTATTTCCAGAGGTTAGCCACTTACAGAAAAAATAAATCTTCTCTTCCTTAGAAGTAAAAAATGTGCTATTTGACTGGAAAAATGACACAAATATCCCTTGACTCCATTTTGTTTTGTATCTAATGAACTTAAAATTGCTCCTCTCCTTCATACAAGCCCTTCACTGATTTCACAGGCGAGGTGTCCTAGCACAAAATGCTTAAATCAGACTCTATAATAGTGTAAATAACAGTTTTATTGTCTCTTCCATATTAATGAAACCCACAGCTAAACAGCTAAAGCTCTGTACTAATTGCTTGTCTTCAGCTCTGGGTATTTCAGGTCTAATTCTCTTTAGAACACCAGCTGGCATGGAGAGTATGCAAAAGCTCCTTTGGTTACTTTAACTACTTAGGTACTAATTTAGTGCATGGAAAGCATTAGGCTGTGATCATACAAGAAGAATACAGAAAAACAGTGAGAAATTTTCCAAATTTTATCAATGTAGTAAGTCAACTCAGTTAATGTTTCTAGTTAAAACAGATGTTTGAGTTGTCACATCCAAAGTGTTGAAATAAACATTAGCTTAATAGATTCTTTTCTTTGCAGAATCATTCTAAATAATGAGCAAGGTATGAACTATGAAAATCTGTGAGCTTCGAAGAAACTGTGCATGCTGTAAAAGATTATGAGGTGTTCCAGATATATTATATGCACACACTTGATACATGATTATTATATTAATAAATGAAGGCATGAATTGCTAAATCATTTTGGCCTGGATTTAGTCCTTGAGACAAATTTCATATTGTTGTTGAAAGTGAATTCCATATATTCTCTTCCTTGTTTATTCAGCTTCTCCTTTACTTATTTAGATATTGGGCCTTGCAAAACAATTCCTCATTTGGCTCTGATATTCCATGTATTTATTAAATATTTCCCCTGGAGGTTTCAGCTGTACTATCCTGTTACTATTTCCAATAGTAATAGTTGCCCATGACACAACTAGAAAAGCTATGTAACCTTTTATGTGATGTGAAAACTATTGATTGAAAACTCAAAGAGAAATGTTTTTATTGTTATTATTATTATTATTTTATGTTTATTATGTTCCTAGCAGTTTGCTAGGTATTATGTCAAACAATCACACTCCATTTTAATTGGAGAATGAAAACCAACTCACATGAAACAATTATAAAGAATAAATGAAATGCATTATGTGGTACATGTTATTAGTGCCAAGGATAATAAGGTGTTAATTGTGTGGGTTCAGTAGTAAGTCTCAAAGGAGTTAAGGAAGGTAGAGATCAACATGGGCTGAGGTCATCCAGGAAGACTTTCAAAACAAACCACGGATTTTTATAAGTCCCTTCTCTGGTCAGAGTATTGTGAGGGCTAGCAAGAAGTGTGATCACAGACATGGGATTTCCACGGGATCTGAGAGGATGAGAAGAATACTGACTGGCCAAGAAGAGAAGGTAAAGTGCCATAAAATTCAGAAGTCAGGGGAAGGAGCTAGACAAAAGAGGACTGCAGCTACGCTAATCAGCTTAACATTGCAGCTCTTCTTTTGAAACCCCTTAGACTGATGCAGATATGCCAGCCTAGATTTTTTAATGCATTTTGGCTCATGCTTGGTCTGCAACATAGCATCCAGTTTGAGGTGGGGTGGTGTGGGTGGGGGAAGAGGAAGAAAGAGAGAGAGAGAGAATGAATTCCAGAAAGTGCTCTTCTTTGGGATTTGGGAAGATGACCTAGCAGAAATGATAGACAGTCCTCACTAGCATCTTTTTTCTTGCAAAGAGAAGCACTTACTGAGAAAAAAAGGTGCCAGCCAAGCTATATAATGTGTAGTAACTGCAGAGAACTCAGTGTACCTGGAAGATGTTTTCTGAGAAGATGGTAACCAAGCTCTCAATGTTATTTGTAGAGTCAGTTCTCTTTGGGTTTTGTAAAAACTCTCAAGTGGCTCCATATGATAGGCACTCCTTTCTGTTTTGAAACTCCATGTGCACTTGTTCCTATTGAAATCGCCTGCTATGGACACTAAGAACCAATCATTTCTGGTTCCGAGGCTCACAGACACCCCAAAACAATTTACTTAGCAGACGGAAAGAATGTGTAAGGAAAATATTTATTTTAAAGATAATAGGCCTTTGGGTTTTAAAATTCTTACTGGTGTGTGTGTGTGTGTGTGTGTGTGTGTGTGTGTGTGTGTGTGTTACTAGAGATTAAACCCAGGAGCATTCTACCTCTGAGCTACATCCCCAGCCCTATTTTAATTTTACTTTTAAACAGTGTCTTTCTAGCTTGATGAGTCTTACTACTTGCTAAGGCTGTCCTGGAACCTGTGCTCCTCCTGTCTCAGCCTCCCACATACTGGGATTACAGGTGTGTGCCACCACACCCAGCCTAAAATCCTTACTGTTAACACTGAGGTCTCGTGCATTTTCTGCCCTTTATTTAAAGCTCTTTAGGTGATTTTGTTTTTAAGATAACATAATATCTCAAATCTTTTATTCTGTCGAGACAGCAATTGCAAAAGATCCTGTGGCTGTCGGGGAGATTTTGGAAGCAAGGAGACAATTCTTGCTGTACTATCGTTTCTTTAATTTGGCAGGTTATGTCATATGTCTGAGAAAGGAATTGTGTAATGTTGAATATGCCAGTGGCACCTAAGTTTTTGACAGTGAGCAGCCCCACTTCTACCGAGGCAAGGAAGTTTTGCCTTTGTCATGAATTCAAAGTGCTCTTTGGATGTGATGACTGCTGTCATTTCCCTCAGGATCCCAGCACTAGCAGAGGTAGACTGCTCACTTACATGACATGACAGAAAAGAGCATTCATTTCTGGGATAAGCAATGTCGTGTGTCTGTTGTAGGAAAGTGTGGGTCCCATGTGCTGCTTTGTCTAACACCGATTTTACTGCTGTTTACATTTGCTCTCCAGCTATGATTTGTAGCTCCTGGTCCTTCTGCAGCCTCTGGCATGACCAGGATGTAACAGCAGCGGGTATCATTGTTGGTGAATATTTAAAATGGTACAAAGAATTTCACACAGACTGGGACTTTGTAGACTTCCTTTTAAATTGATTTTTTGATTAATATAAAATAATATTATAAGGGGAAGTTTCAGTCCCCTTAAAAGACCAGAAATGTGCTGACAGAATGGGGTGGTTCTAAAATCCAAGCATCTTTTTATTTGAAAGAAGTGATGGAAGAAGGAACTCATCTCTCTAGATCAAGGGTTGATGAACTCTTTCTGTAAAGGGCCGCAAAGTAAATAGTTTAGGATTGTGGGATGTATAGTTGTCATCAGAACTATTCAGTTCTGTTCTTAGAGCCACAAAACAGCCACAAGCAACAAGTAAACAAGAATATGTCTGTGTTGCAATAAAACTTTATTTACAAAAACTAGTTAATGGGCCAGATTTGGCCCCCAGGTCATAGTTTGCTGACCTCTGCTTCAGATCTAAAGGAGAAAATAGAAGTCTGATTGGGAGCTTTTTTATGAGCCATGTCCCAAATTTGATCTGTCATGGAGAATGTCAATTTTTCATTGGTCCAGAGAGTGCTATTAGTTAGATAAAATTGCTCTGACTCAGGCAAAACAGACTGTTTTTATAGCTTTCCCGAGAAAAGCTTATTTATGAGAATTTCTAAGTATTGGAGAGTCATTCTTCAGGATTGTCTATATGTCACTATTGTTCCACTTAGATGTGGAAGATTTATGTTCCTATATGCCTTTCAGAAGTTGAATACACTCACAGCAGAGGTCTGCTCTTATCACTGTTAGTGTTGACTTGAGTAATCTCTTTAAAATTAAGTATTTCTTTTTTAGAAACATGATTCCAGAATTTTGTGGTTTAATAGCAGTGAAGAAATGGAAATGAAGTAAATGTTTTCTAAAAGTTCCCTAGGTTTCTATGCAAAATTACTCTTGGATCATAAAGAAAGCTTGAGGTTGTTTTTTAAGTTTGCAGGTGTGTGCATGCATACATGTGCATGCACTGATACACAGGTAGGGATGGGTGTGTGTGGGAAAGAGAGTGGGAGAAAGCAGGAGAGAGAGAGAAGAAGAAAGGAAGAGAAATAGGAACATCTTTGGTAGGCAAGTCAGAGAGAATAGCTACACCCATGACAACAATGGTTCTGGAATTAAAAACCTCCTTTCCCATTAAAACTGCCTGCCAGTTCAGTGTTCTACAGTACATCAGAGTTAGATCAGTGCACCTTTACTAGTTAAGGCAAACTTACAGGATTCTTCTCTTACACATGCATAATTGTTCAAAAATTATCCTTTAGGATATATATTGTTTTTGCTCATCTCAATCTAGAAGTAAGTCTTAAAGAGGAAGATGGAAGGGTATGGAGGCAGTGTTGACTGAAGCTAGGACTGGAGAGAGGGGCTCACATTCTGGTTTGCAAGCCCACCCAGCATCCAGTTCTGCGGGCTGCCCTCCTTCTGGTCCCATTTCCTCTTTCCCCCTTGTTCCTCTTCATTCCATGCTGCTGCTCTTATTTTTTCTTGCAACCACCAAATACTAAACACATGGCAGGTGAGTAGGATTGTGTCAAGATCAGCCTGGGAGAAAATAATTTAGTTCCTCTCTGTTTCCTTCTTGATTTATCCTATGCTGAGCTATTATAAAAAATGGGGGGAAATGCATGCATGTCTTACTTTTCTTTAGTATAATTGTTGCATTTACAGAGGTAATGATTTTATCTATCTGTAAAGATTTTTGGAGAGCATTTGAAAGAAAAGTTATTTAATAGCTTCTTTTAGTAGGAGACAGTTACAGTAAAGCCTCCTTTCTTATGGTTGCATTAGTCTCCAGAACAAATTCAGTATAATAAATAATTTTTTTTCTGTAGCATTCAAGATTGCTTTGCTTTTGGTACTGCATATTGCTTTTTTCCCTCCTGAATTTGCTTTAAAAGTTTATATAAATGTTCTCATTACATGAATAACAGCATTAAATAATTAGTCTTAAAAATGAATAATTAAAAGGTTAATATACTTCTTCTCAGACTAAGCACCTAGTTGAGTTTTGAGTTTCATTTAATTTATTTTATTTTGTGAATACCTACAGTTCGGAGCTTAAATAAGAAGGTCAGTTTCTCACTGTTCTCATCAATCTCCAGGATTTATTCTGAAGGAAGTAAGAGAGATGGTTTGTTAAACTGATGTGTGGTTCTAATACTGTGACAATGTGACCCAGCATTCTGGCCTCCATATCTGTGGGTCCAGATCCTCCTATTAGAACTGCCTTTCCTCTTGTTTCTACCAATCCTCTCCTATCCAGACAAGTCCTCTGCTAAGACTGCAGGCCTTTATGAAGCTTCCTTGGATAATTTCCCACCACAAGGATCCTTACTCTCTTGGAATTTCTGTAACACTTTGAGTTTGTGCCCCCCCCAAAAAAAACTTCTCTTAATTATATGTTATCTTGGATCACTCTCTAGTGGTTTAAAGCATAGTGTTAAGCACATAATCTGTGGAGCCATTGGAAGAAAAGGCAAATGTGTCATGGAGAGCCAGTTGCGATGTTTAGGGAAGACCACAGCACTCACAGGGAGGAATCATCTTGAGAGGATCCTCAGACTCACAAACACCATGACCAAAGTGGCAGGATCCCAGAACAAGCTCATCTTCCTCTGATTCACAGAGGCTGATTGCGATGGCAGTTTATTAATTTTCAATATGAAGTATATTGTCTAGTTACATAACCACACCTCCAAGTCCTCAAACTAGTGCTTCATCTACCTGCAGGTAGGCGAGGTAAGTTCAGGTAATACCCATCAGAACTCGCAGTGAATGTGGAATTGGGTAAAAGTCCGTAGTCAGATGATTTTTAAGGATTTACCTGCTCCCAGAACTGAGTGGATGTTGTCCTATAGGATAACCTTGACCAGTGGACAGTGCCTACTTGAATGCTCATTCTCCAAGGAAAAGTGCTAACTTGTTTTTCTGTGATTGTCTCAAGGTCCCATGAGTGAACAACTGTCTTTTCAATGGAAACATTTTTTTATAAGCCCTTAAATATAGCTGTGTAATTTTCAGTTAAGTCTTACTATCTTTCAGTTGATTTTTTAAAATATCTGCTCTTGTATTTAGGGTCATCTCATTTCTGTCATTCCCAGGTCCTTGCATTGTTGCCTTCCTTTATCTCCTACAGAGGAACCCCTAAATATTGAGTGATTGATTATCTACACAGCTCTAGTATGAATTCCTTAGTAAGTCAGGCATAGTAGCTCATGCTTGTAATCCAAGTACTTGGGAAGCTGAGACAGGAGGATTGCGTGTTTGTGGTCAACCTCAGCTACTTAGTGAGGTCTTCTGCAACTTAGTGAGACCCTGTTTCAAAATAATCAAAAATAGGGCTGGGGGTATAGCTCGGGTTCAATTGCCCCTGAGTTCAATTTTCAGTACCACAAACAAACAAAAAAATTATGCAAACATTTATTTATCCCACATTTAAATAATTAGTATGTTTAGAATCTACTAGTTTACATCATTACTAAGGTTAATAGGGCTACAGGGATGAAGAAAACACAGTTCCTTTCCTTTCGCACTGAAAAGACAGATGTAAGATGGGTGTGGTAGTACACACCTGTAACCCCAGTACTTGGAAGGCTGAGAGAGGAAGATTGAAAGTTTGAGGCTAACTTCAGCAACTTAGCTAGACTCTTAGCAACTTAGCAAGACCCTGTTTCAAAAACAAAGTATTAAAAAAACTGGGAATGTAGCTTGGGGGTAGAATGTCCCCAAATTTAATCCCTAGTGGAAATAAAAGAAAAGAAAGAAAGGAGAGAGAAAGAAGGAGAGAGAAAGAGGAGAGAGGGAAAGAAAGAAAGAAGGACAGAGATAAAGAAAGAGAGAGAGAAAGAAAGATGTAGAAAATGCAATAAAGTGTTTGGGGTATTGCAATGGGAACAAATGGTGGAACACTAAAGAGAAATTAAAGAGGAAATAATTTATTTTCCTTCTGGGAATCAGGAGAGTTTTCAAAGAGAAAGAAGGGAATTGATTAAAATTCATTACATATGCATTATTTTTTGCTTATAGATTATCTTAGATGCCAATTCAGATCATTAAAACCCTGGCCTTTTTCTCATCCATTATGTTCATTCACTTGTCATTAAGTACTCATGCCTAGTCTAAACTTTGAATGAAAGTATCACAAGACACATCTTTCACTATTTCCTGCTTTACTAAACATGGAAACATATCTTAAGATTGAGCATTTAGTGATCTCATGTGACCATGAGAACATTAAATAAGGAAGCAAATGCAGAAGTGAACATGAAGATCTATTACAAATCCCTTATTTGAATACAAAGGTAGGTGTTTTGTTTGTTTTGCAGTACTGGGGATTGAACCCAAGGGCATTCTACCCCAGTACTATTTTTTTATTCTTTGTTTTGAAACAGGGTCTCACTAAGTTGCAGAGTGCCTCACTAACTAGCTGAGGCTGGCCACGAACCTGGATCCTCCAATCTCAGCCTCCCTCATACAGGGATTACAAGAATGTGCAGCTATCACGCCCAGCGGTAGGGTTTTAATTAGCCATGCAAATATCAAATCTATTCTACACATATCATAGTATATATTAAGCGTAGCATCATCCCCTTGTTTCTTGAGAACCACCCCCAAAGATATGTATGGATAGAATTAGAGAACCTGGGGACATTCCAAGTCTTATGTTGGCCAAAACAGAATCAGCATAATCTGATGTGGGCTCTCCTGGAAATCCAAGAGGTAGTTGTTTTTATATACTCTTCAGTTTATCCATTTGAATAAAGGAAGCAAGAATGTCTAGTCTTCATCTCTGCATATAGAACACTATAACATAATTCAGATACACCCTTGTTCTTTCAACATTTCACTACTTTATTTTACTAAACTGAAAAGAAGTGTGTTTAAATCATTGAAAAAATAATATGCATAAACCTGTAAAGGAATAGTAAGTGCTACATTTGAGAACCAATATGTACAAATATGCATAAATATAAATAAATATTTGAAAGAGAAAAAATGTATAATTTTTGAAAGAGATATTAATAAGTTTTATTGTATTTTTGTAAACTGGAAAGTTTTGCACAAACATTGCTGTTATCAATCCATATTTTACCTTAGGATAGACTATTCCAGACTAGCAAGGTCTATCCATAGTCATTATTCTATATTCTATATAGCTCAGGAATTTCTTTCTAAAAATGGAAGCAGGGAAAGTCTTATTTTGGGAATATTTTTCTTTAAGCAGCCCATATTTCATTAAAAGTCATTTTTTAAGCTATGTGAATTTTCAGGTTATCCTATTGAGGATAACAATTCTGAAAACTCGCTAACTGTTGATAAAAATAACATTTGCATCCTAAACATAATACTTTCCTATTTAAGAAAAGGTTTCGTTGGTTCTAGGACAATCAAAATATTGCAAATAAATTTCAGTTTTACATAGCTACACCCACCTTCCTGTCTTTGATATTTGTCTTCCTTTTGCAAGACAGAATATTATGTGAAAGTTAATGCCAAGTAACTATTTTTCTCTGCAGCCCAAGGAATCCACACTTTCTTTCTCCCCAAATAACTGAAAACTTCTGGTATTGAAGGCTCTAATTCTTTTTCTGATAACACAATGAAGTGCTCTTTCAGATTTCAGTTCTTCATTGATTTGCAGAAAATGTCATTTGTAAAAGGAATCCATCCATTTAAGCACCGTAGTAGGTGCTATCAGGATAATACAAACACAAGTCTCTATTTCTATATCCAGGGTTCTTGCAGTCTAGTTAAGTGAGAATGACTAGCCACATGGAGGGCAATGCCTTATAACATGACATGCAGCCGGCAGCTAATGGAGCATCCAGCTAGGTAGAGAGTGGGGACTCAGAGGCTCACTGAGGCTCCAAGATGTAGAGAAATCCTGGAGGAAGGAATGGAACCTCCACAGGATCTTACCAGCTATTTCCAGAAGAAAATTAATTGGGAAATACCTAAATGTATAATGTGTTTCCTGAAAGTGGTTACAATTTATTTCTTTAAATGTTTAACACCATTTCAGTTCTGTATCGTTTTCTTTTTGCCATCCACAGATTTCTTGGTGCTTTGGGGTTGCATTTGTGTTTTTCTCCCTCTCTTGACTTATCTGAGAAATTCTGGCACTAGCCAGGTTTGGGATGTTTTTGTTCAGACATTCTTAAGTTATTTGGTAAGAAGTAAAGTCTTTGTTGCATTTTTCTGCTGAGAAACTGCTTTTTCTTTTCTCCTTCTTTGTTTAAAGTTTAATCCAGAACTCGGTAAAGGTTCTTTATTTCTGTAGATTGTTTTGCAATGCCATACCTTTGGAAGTGAGAGAATAAAGTACTTTTATTTTTCAGGTAGAAGTAGCCATATTTTCATAAAAGGCTTAATAAGTTTAAAAAATAGCAAATGCAGTTTTACAAGGGAACGCACGAACACGGTTACATAAAAGAGAGCCTAGTGCTTTCAATACTCCTATCAATGGGCCTCCAAATTGCTCACGAAGGACTAGACACCATGGCCATCTGCCAGCCAGAGGCAGCATCACCACAGTGGAATTCACAGCTACACTGCTAGGACTTTATAAATACAGTGAGGGTCCAGGAGCCAGGACCTTCCTGCAAATCAGGCTTGTCTGGTCTGGTCTGGTCCAGCTGACTGAGCAAACAAGCAAGTCAGATTCTCTTCATATGAGAACTCCCTTGGTGTCAGTTACTAAATGTTTGTCCTCAAAGCTAAACTGTCCCAAGAAGTAAGGGGATCGTGACCATTCCTTTTCTTGTCCGCCACTGTACTAGTTGGGGCAGGAAGTCATGCTGAGAGGAAACTCAAGGAGTACATGGTTGTTCTGGGGACAATGTCTGAAAGTCAGTAAAGTGGAGCCACTTTTGAGTGTGACTACATTATTCTTCTAGCCTACCACTTCACAGAAACTGTGCCAAATCCCAGGAATTGGGTGCTATCATGAAGTAAAAAACCAAGATAAAGAACTGCACCTCCAGAGAGTTATAGGAAATCAAGAATGCATCCAGTGATGGCTGCTGGGAGTAGCTGAAACTAGCTGATACCCAAGGGAGGGAGCTAAGCCCAGAGGTGATGGAAAACGAAAAGTACCAAGAGTAGGTTATACAGAAGTTTAGCACAGGTAGACTCCATGAGTTCTTTCTCTCCTACCTGCCCAATCAAGAAGAAATAATTGGAGAATTGAGTTGGAAATGAGTTCATTTGTTGAAGACAGAGGCATGAATAACAACAACAATAATTAGTACTTATTAAGCTAAACACAGTTTGTATTTTCTCATTTAAACTTATGACAAGCATGTGTATACTTAACTATTATTATCTTATTTTACTCATGAGAAGATTGGATCTTAGAAAAACAGCATGTCAAAGGTCCCATAACTGACTCTATGAATGCTTTTTTATATTTAATGTAACTACTGATTTGTCACATTTATTGTGTTTCTAAGTTTTCAAATGAACCTAAGATTTCTTTGTGTTTCCTGAAATGAAATCATATGAAGACAATTTCACTAGTCTTTGTGCAATTTTAATTTATTTGTTTTCTGCTACCTTCATCTTATTTGAACTTGAAGGTTTTTAGGGGGGCAAGGGCTGCATCTCTCATTGTCATGCATACGATTTCTCAGATTACACACAATTAGGTACTTAAAAAGTGCATTTTTTATGATAAAGCAAAAGAAGAATAGTAAAGGTCAATGTGGAAAACAGCAAAATGTAGCTGCTTTTAACTGATATGCTTAATTAGGAATTGATATTGCCTATAAAAGATCTTATCTTTATATATTATGTGAGATTGGCAATAGATTCATTTTTAATTTTTGCTAAGTGAAGCTTTTTAATATTCCTTGAAAGTAAATGGAAAATTTTCCATATTAATGCTCAGCAGTTTGGCATTTGGGGGAAAAAAACTTTCCTTTCAAGCAGCTTTTCCAGGGAACAGATTAGTGTTAATTAGGGTATGCTTTACTAATGGAATATTTTTCTTCCCATTAATATCACTGTCCTTCATCCCTGAGGGTGGCATTACTGGCAGTGATTGCTGCTAGAGGTGGACAGACTATTTCACTTCATTCCATTCATCACCTT
>PVLC010025774.1:0-23309 GCA_004027655.1 Graphiurus murinus | reverse complement strand
TGGTGTATTGGTGCATGTTTTTAATCTCAGTACTGGGAGGCTGAGACAAGAGGATCACAGTTTTGCCGCCAGCCTCAGCAACTTGTGAGGTCCTCCGCAACTTAGTGAGATCCTGTTTCAAAATGAAGAATAAAAAACTGGGCTAGGGGTGCAGTTCGGAGGTAGAATGTCCCTGGGTTCAATCCCCAGTAACACACACACAAATAAAAATAAAATAGGTCTGGGGGATGTAGCTCAGAGGTAGAATGCCCCCGGGTTCCCTATCCAGTACCCATCCCCCCAACACACACACACACACACACACACACACACACACACACACACACACCACATGGTAATTGACATTTCTTCTTTCAATAGATGGTGCTATCTTGCTGTCAGCAACTCGATGGCACCCCTCCCCCTCTCCCAGACAAGTCCCTCTCTCTACTTACCAATGGCTGGTGTTCAGGTACATGTGGCCCATGAGCCAGTTGGATATTACAATATCTGAAAAGAAAGTCTTGTAAAAATTCTAATAATACATATATTTAATCCATCAACAATTTTCCTTCATTAGCTTCTCTTTATGAAAAGCCAGACATAATGGATTTATAACTTGCTTCTGACTTCTTTAATATACTTTGTTTGACTTGGGTCAGCAGATTAAAGGGAGGTATTCATTAACACCGCCAGACTGTGTTCACCTAAAATTCCAAAGGGGTTTTGAATAGCATTCTGTACTGCTCTAAAAATTTAAAAAGGAAAAGATAGCTTTATTGCGTGTGACCCTTTCAGAAGCAGAGGTTCTCTGGTGATTCCTTTCAGCCTCTTTTAGCTTTAAGATTTCTTGGCACCATGATTTTTCAGTTTATTAGTCTTATTAAACCTACAGGTTGCCACATCTCGTAGAATGGCTTGAAAACTAAATGCAAGTATAACAGCTGTATTGAATTCAATTCAACAGATACGTCTTTATAAAGCAAATTTTATTTCACACATTGTAATAAAACAAATTTCATTTCTCATCATCATTTTGAATTTTCTACTATGAAAACTTTCAAGCAGACATCAAAATAGAAGGAATAGCATGTAAAACCTCAGTCTCCATCATCCAGCTTCAATAATTATTAATACATCACTGACTTGTTTTATTTCCACTTTCCCAACTCAGAATGCATGGTGATTGTTCTTTACAGCTTTATTGAAGTATAATTTTACATTTGACAAAATTCACCCATTGTAAATATACAATTTAATCATTTCAAGTTATTTATAAGTTGTGAAAATGATCCTCACGGTCTGGGGTTAGGATATTCCCATCACCCCATCAGGTTCCCCCGAGCCCCTTGGCAGGCAACCCCTATTCCTTCATCTCAAGAAACTACCAACCTGCACATTTACAGATTTCCACTTTCTGGACATTTCATATAAAGTAATCATATGGTCTGTAGTCTTTTGTGCCTTACTTCTTTTACTTAGAATAAGGTTTTTGATACAATGCACATCTATGCATGTAACAGTGGTTACATTACTTTTTGTTTCTAAATTACATTTCATTATATGGGTATATTTCATTTTCATTATTCATTTGTCAATTGTTCAACATTGAGATTCTTTCCAGCTTGAGGCTATTATGTTGTGTATAAATCTGTTGTGGCTTTTCATCTATAAGTCTTTGTGTGACCATATATTTTCACTTTCTTGGGTAGGTACTTGTTGGAATGGCTGGGTTGCCTGTAAAATTATATTTATCTTCCAAAGAAGCTGCCAAACTATTTCTAATGGCTATGCCATTTTTTTATTCCTAGCAGTAATGTATGAATATTCCTATTTCTCCACATGCACACTAACATTTAGTATTATTATTATTTTTTTTACTGAGAGCTGTTTTAATGGATGCATGGTGTTATTTCCTTATACTTTCTAGTGATTTTTTTTTTTTTTGCAGTACTGGGGGTAGAACTCAGGGGCATTTTACTTCCAAGCTCACCCCCAGTCCTATTTTTTATTCTTTATTTTGAAACAGGGTCTCACTAAATTGCAGAGGGCCTGAATAAGCGGAGGCTGGCTTCGATCCTACTGTCTCAGCCTTCCAAGTAGTGGGATTACAAGCATGTGCCACCACACCTGGCTCTAATGATCTTTTAGAATGCCCCTGGGTCAATCCCCAGTACTGCAGGGGGAAAAAAAGAAAAAGAAAAAAAATGCATTAAATTTATTAGAGGAGGTTAGTTCTTCCTCTGCCCCAGATGAATTTCTGATCATTCTTAGGTATTACGAAGAATCTTGATTAGGAATCAACATGTTAGTTCCCACGTATTAGTCAAAACTTCCACAACGGGGCACGGCACCGTGGCTCTCTGTTCTGCGGTTAAGGCCAGAGCCTGGGGAAGCCTGGGTTGGCTAAAGGTGCACCTGGCTTTTCTCCTCTTCCTCCTTTCATTTGCTCCTGTGGAGCAGGGGTGGGGAGGAGGCAGAGCAGCAGGGAAAGTCTTCCTTATCTGGTGCTATCAGGAGGTGGCATTTCCTGGGCCTGCCAGGGTTTAAGGACACTCTGCCCTCCCTCCACTCCAATCTCCTTTCACAGGTAGAGAACACTGTTTTCCGTCTGGTCGGTTGCTTACTGCCTTGGCAGATAGACATCTGATGATCCCCGCTGCTCTGCTGATCACAACTACTTTGTAGTTGGCCCTTCTGGGTAGGACCTAAATGTATCCCCTCCTGCGAGGCCTGGAAACATTGGCTCATCCCCGTCCCCACCCCCAACAGCCCGCAACTGCTGGGGACCCCCAAACTGTCGTCATCCGTCCATCCTTTGGTCCATCCACTGATAGCCTCCCTTCCTGTCTCTTACCTTCGATTTCCCAACTGAGAATCGGAGAGTGAATAGTCCACTGTCACTCAAAACTCAGAGATCCCAGCCAGACGTGGTGGCACACACTTGTAATCCCAGGACTTGGGAGGTTGAGATGGTAGGGTCGCAGGTTCGAAGCCAGCCTTGACAACTTAGTGAGGCCCTCAGTAACCCTCTTAGTTCCCTTAGTTGGCTTCAGGAAAGGGACAGACCTCTCCAGTGGCAGGGGCGGGGATGGTGTACACATACAACTCCCCCTAAAATCTTTCTATCTGCCCTCTTCTTATCCCTTCAAATCTTCAGTGAGGTGAAAGGTTCAAGAGTTAAGTATTTTTTGGTGAATCACTTAGATATTTGCATCTCTTTGGATACTGTGGAATACCTATGATACATATATATATATATATATTTTTTGGTACTAGGGATTGAAACCAGAGACATTGTACCTCCTATCTATACCACCAGCCCCCACTTTTTTTTTTTTTTGAACTGCGGATTGAACCCAGGGGCATTCTACCTCTGAGCTACACCCCCAGTCCTATTTTATTTTTTATTTTGAAACAAAGTCTCACTAAGTTGCTGAGGCCAGTCTTGAACCTGTGCTCCTCCTATGTCAGCCTCCCAAGTACTGGGATCACAGGCGTGTGCTCCAATGCTCAGCTCTACCAGCCCCATTTTTTGAAACAGAGTCTCACTAGGTTGCTGAGAGTCTCACTAAATTGCTGAGGCTGGTCTTGAATCCGTGATTCTCCCATTTCAGCTTTCCGGGTACTGGAATTATAGGCATGTGCCACCACACCTGACACTATTATATTTTGAGATAGGACTGGGCAGTAAGTCTGGGCTGGAGACAGGTCTCTATGGCATATAGACAATTGTCTCTTAGTACTCTTGGGGGGGGATTCCCTCCATCCCAGGAAACCAAAGTTGGAGGATGCTCAAGTTCCTTATATAAATGGTTGTAGCATTTTATTTTCTTTTCTTTTCTTTTGCAGTACTGGGGATTGAACTCAGGGGCATTCTACCTCCGATCTATACCCCCAGCCCTATTTTTTATTCTTTATTTTGAAACCGAATCTCACTAAGTTGTGGAGTGCCTCACTAGGCAGCTGAGGCTGGCTGCAAACCCGAATCCTCAGGCCTCAGTCTCCCGAATGCTGGGATTACAAGCGTGTGCCACCACACCCGGCTTGGTTGTAGCATTTTTTATATAACTTATGCACATCCTCCTTCATACTTTATATCATTTCTAGATTCCTTATAATACCTGTGTTTGTCAGCTTTCTGTCATTCTAAAAAATACTCAAGATAATGTGTCAAGAGGAAAGGTATACTCTGGCTCACAGTTTCAGAGATTTCAGCCCATGGTCAGTTGACCCCCTTGCGTGGGCCTGTGGAGGGCCAGCTTGGCAGGAGCTCGTGGCAGAGCAAAGCCACCTGCCTCATGGCTGAGAAGTGAGAGAGAAGACGGAGGCGCTGGGGCTCAACTATCCCTGTCAAGGACACGCCTCCAAAGACCTGACGACCTCCCAGCATGCTCCAGCTCCTACAGGATGCACCACCTTCCAACAGCCCCAAACTGGGGACCAAGCCCTTATCACAGGGGCCCTTGGAGGACATTCTGGATCCAAACTATAGCAACACCTGGTAAATGCTATGTTGTTTAGGGAAATAATAACATGGAAAAAAGGCCTATATATATATATGTTCAGTACACGTGCAATATTTTTTCAAGTATTTTTGATTGACAGATAAATCTGCAGATATAGAACCCATGGATACTGAGGTCTGACTGTACATATTTGTGCACACACACACACACACACACACACACACACACAACCGTGTTCCATTTAACAACTGTATTCTGAGAAAAGTATCATTAGGTGATCCCATCATTGTAGAAACACAAACTGAGATGGCTATCATATCACTAGGTGATATAACTAATGAGACCGCCATTGTATACATGATCCATCATTGACCAAAGTGTTGCTACCCAGTACATGATTTTATGTATGAATTCCTCAACACAGAAACACATTATTGTCAATTAAATAAAGAGCAGCCAGATGTGGTGGGATTGCACTTGTAACCCAGTACTTGGGAGGCTGAGACAGGAGGATTGCAGGTTTGAGGGTAGCTTCAGCAACTCAGTGAAACTGTGTCTCCAAATAAAAAGATATAATAGGGCTAGAGGTATAGCTTGTAGGTAGAATGCCCCTGGGTTCAATCCCCAGCAGCAGCGCGCACACACACACACACACACACACACACACACATATACACACACACATTCTACCTACTACTGGGTAGCAACATTTTGGTCAATGATGGACCATGTATACTATGGGTCTAGATTTCTGAAAGGAAAACACGTGTTCAGCACAAACCGTATTGCTTGTACAGGCAGTTCAAGCCCAGTGGCCACTCTTACTCATTGTGAAAGTGATAGGACCCCCCAAGTCTCAGTTCCCAGACACCAGGCAAGGGCTGACCTGTCGAGCTGGCCCCATTGAAGGATAGAGTCTGCTTTGCTGACTCCTTTAGGAGCAGGTGCGGTGAATGATAAGTAGAGAGATAGAACAGAAAACAGGTCTCGGACCTACACATGTATGATCATCTGATATGTGACAAAGGTCTCCTTGTAATACAGAGGAAGAGATGCGATTTTTAATAAATGTTGCTGACCATTTGGGTACCTAGATGGGAATAAGTAAACCTGGAACTTACTTTATGTGATACCCAAGTGTCAATTCTGAAGGGGTCAAGATAACAAAGTGTGTAAAGTAACATGGAGAATGTCTTCATGACCTTGAAGGCAAGGTGGGTTTTTTTGTTTGTTTGTTTTTTGTGGTACTGGGGATGGAACCCAGGGGCATTCTACTTCCGAGCTACATCCCCAGTCCTATTTTTTTTTTTATTTATTTTGAAATAGGGTCTCACTAAGTTGCAGAGGGCCTCACTAGGTAGCTGAGGCTGGCTTCGAACCTGGATCCTGCGGTCTCAGCCTCCCAAGTGCTGGGATTACAAGCATGCGCCACCACTCCCAGCAAGGTTTTCTTAACATGCAAAAAAAAAAAAAGTTGTATACCAACTGTATGGAACAAGATAGATATATTGGACATGTTTAAAATCGGGAACTTTGTTTTATCAAAAGATACTGCTGAGAAAGCCGGGCGTGGTGGCTCACGCTTGTAATCCCAGCATTCGGGAGGCTGAGACTGGAGGATCCGGGTTCGAGGCCAGCCTCAGCTACCTAGTGAGGCACTCAGCAACTTAGTGAGACTCGGTTTCAAAATAAAGAATAAAAACTAGGGCTGGGGGTATAGCTCGGAGGTAGAATGCCTCTGAGTTCCATCCCCAGTACGCAAAAAAAACCAAAAAAACAAAAAAACAAACAAACAAAAAACAAAAAACAAAAAAAAAAAAAAAAAAAGAATGGGAGAATGTATTATTAATGCTGATTTCCATAAAAGAGTTGAATGCACCAGGTGTGGTGTCTCAAGCCCAGTACTTGGGAGGCTGAGAGGAGGATCACAGGTTCAAGGCCAGCCTTAGCAACGTAGCGAGACCCCCCCAGCAACTTAGTGAGATACTGTTTCAAAATCAAAAATAAAAAGGCTGTGGGTGTAGCTCAGAGGTAGAATGTCTCTGGGTTCAATCCCTAGTACCCCCCCCCCACACAATAGCTGAATGCAGAATACAAGCTCCCACAAATCAAAAGACAATATAGTTTCAAGAAGTTGATAAAAGACTTAACTAGGCAGTACTTCACAAAAAGGGATAGCCATATGACCAATAAGCACATGGAAAGGTGATTAGAAGTTTCCTATTGCAACCAGAACAACTTACCACAAACCTAGTGACCCGAAGCTGACCCCTTGAGGCAGTCCCAGCGGAAATGTGCACCAGTGTTCACCAAAAAATGCATGCTCGAGTACACGCTGTAGCACTGTTCATGATAGCTCCAAACTGGAGACTCTCCAAATGTCCATCAACAGGAGAATGAATAAATTGTGGTGTGCTCAAACAATGAAATACTAAACAACAGTGAGAATTAAAGAGCCACTGCTATTACTACCTGTAGTCACATGAATGAATCTCTCAAATATAAAATGAAGCAAAAGCATCCAGAAACACAAGAGGACAGATTGTATGATCCTATTTTCATAAAATCCCCAAAGAGGTAAACTCCGGGTATGTTAGAAGTCAGAATTGTGGTCCTCCTGGGGGTGGTAGTAAACAGCAGGCAGGTAATGTTCTGTACCTTGATTTGAGCTGGCCGCACAGGTTTATTAATCCTAAAAAAATCCACAAAACTGGGCGTGGTGGTGCGCACCTGTAATCCCAGTAGTTGGGAGACTGAGATAGGAGGGTCAAAGGTTCAAGGCCAGCCTCAGCAACTTAGTCAGCCTGTTTCAAAATTAAAAATAAAATAGGAATGGGGTTGTAACTCAGAGGTAGAATAGCCCTGGGTTCAATCCCCAGTAAACACAACACACACACACACACACACACACACACACACACACACACACACTCCACCAAGCAGTTTACTCCTGATTTGTATACTCTTCTACATGTATGCTGTACTTGAGTAAAAAGTTTATTTACAAAATACGAAGTAAGTTAATAATTGTGCACGAAGTCTTTCTGAGAACTCTTAGAAAGGGAAGCCAGTCTTTATCAAGAGAGTTCTTCCTCTTCCTCTCCTGCCCTGATGTCTCTTACTTGAAGGACAAGTTCATTTCCTTCTCGGGATCCTCAAGCTCCCCAGTTGAAGGTCATCGCATCCCGTTCTGAGTTTGCAGAGTGGCTGGAAAGCTGAGCACATCCTTTCAGGAAATGGGTCCTCAACGGTTTGAATGTGCCTCGCAGGTTACAAAAACAGGCTTGGTGGGAATTTCAGTTTCAGCATTTAATCTACTGCCAACTGCACTCAATTTAGAAATTCCAGTGACTCACCCTCTCAGGTTGCGGCAATGAGATTAAAATGCATCTGGGAGCTCAGGAACAAAAGGGATGGGTGACTAGGGAGCCAGCTTCTTTTGGTGTGGCCTTTCAATAATGCAGCGATTCCCGGGGGGGTTTCCACGCCACTCGTGACTGAAACTGGGCTCTAATTGCACAATTGCGGAGGCTACGTTAAAGTTGTTCTTATTCTCACTGCATTTATTTGTTTGCTCCCTTATTTATTTATACAGTGGCTTTAAGAAAGCCTATACTGAGAGCTAGAACAAAAAGGGAAGACCCCCCCCAAGCCAAGCATGGTGGTATACACTAATAATCCCAGTATTTAGGAAGCTGAGACAGGTGGATCACAGGGTTGAGGACAGCCTCAGCAAGTAGTGAGACTCTCATCAACTTAGCGAGACCCTGTTTCCAAATAAGAAATAAAATTGAGCTGGGAGCTGGGTGTGGTGGCACATGCTTGTGATCCCAGCATTTGGGAGGCTGAGACCTGAGGATCTGGGTTCGAGGCCAGCCTCAGCTACCTAGTGAGGCCCTCTGCAACTTAGTGAGACCCTGTTTCAAAATAAAGAATGAAAAATAGGGCTGGGGGTATAGCTCGGGAGGTAGAATGCCGCAGGGTTCCATCTCCAGTACCACCACCACCAAAAAAAATTGATCTGGGGGTGTAGCTTGAAGGTAGAATGCCTCTGGGTTCAATCCCCTACCACAATAAATAAGTAAATAAATAAATAAATAAATAAATAGAAAGGGAAGACCCAGTGTTGGGGGAATCACAGCCCCTGGAGTTTTGGAGCCCTGAAGGCCCATTTCATAAGCAGTGTATCCAGCATTCAGGGGCCATCAGAGTGGATCTACACGACTGCTTGAAGAACGCTTCCACTCCAGGTCCTTGGATGGATCCCTAGGAAGGCCAGAGGGTACCTTCTGCCCTCCTCTCACCCGTGTTTTTGGTGATGGATTGATTAGAGGAGGCTGGGAGATAGCTCGCAGTGCTCAGCTTCTCCTCGTGGGAGCAGAGGTCCTGAAGTTGTAGAGTTGGCGTGTCTCCTGAAGGCAGCGCTGTCAGCAGTGAGGTGCTCATGGCTGTGAACTGGGTACCACTCTGGAGGTTGGCTGGAGCCACAGATCCAAGCCTCCTCTTCTGATCTGCCTTTGTCAGTAAAAACCTTCTCTTCGGATATCTTTTCTCCCGACTCGGTTTCTTTCTCAGTTGGGCTCATTCTATGTGGATGTCAGATGGCCTCGCAGTGTCCA
Organism: Graphiurus murinus; assembly: GCA_004027655.1. Classification (NCBI taxonomy): domain Eukaryota; kingdom Metazoa; phylum Chordata; class Mammalia; order Rodentia; family Gliridae; genus Graphiurus; species Graphiurus murinus. Next base: position 14,242 of record PVLC010025774.1, on the reverse strand, counting down.
GTCCCAGGACGAGGCTGTGCCTTCTGGAAAGTTTAGGAAGCATGGGAATGTCACCCAGCGGAGATGAACAGAGCAGATGCTGTGTGTGTGTGTGTGTGTGTGTGTGTGTGTGTGTGTGTGTGTTGGACAGGGGTGGGGAGAGCAGGAAGGTTTTGCTAAGTATTGAGAGGAAAAGGGAGGGGAAGAAAGCCAGGAATATGCAAAGAAAAACAAAAATAATAAGGGAGTTTGTCTTAGTCGCAAAGTGCCACAGCCTGCGTGGCTTTCTCCCTTTACAGTTGGAGAAGCCGGCAGACGCCATAATTAGGTTCCAGGGATACTCTTTTCCAGGTCACAGACTGACAAGTTCCTAGAGTGTCATGGATCCTAAGGGCAGCAAATCCTACTCACAGGGTCTAACCCCTCCCCAAAGCCCTCTTCCCGAGGCCCTCACACTGGGGTTAGGATCTCAACATTTAAATCGAGCGGGACAAAGACATGCAGACCATAATAGAGTTAGCATCGAAATGCTGGACTCAGGAATCCAGACATCTGAAGTCTCCCCCCACACCCAACACTGGCTCATTAGTAGTTCTGCTATTCAGAAAGTCTGTAAGGAAAACAACTAGACTATTTTTCTCACTCTAGAGGTAATACTATTGTGGAAAACTCAAGCAACAGATTGTATAAGGAAGGAAGTTGTAAAACACCTAAAATTTCCCTACTGGGTGGCCCCTTAAATGTTTCAGGAAATACTATTCCGAGAAGGGGCACAAGGGAGTCCTCTGGAATCTTGGAAATGTTCCGTATTTTTACCTGGTTAGCAGTTACATGGTTGTATACAAAGTGAAAATTCATTAAACTGTACACTTAAGATGTGTGTGCTTTACTGTATATATTTTACATATCAATTTAAAAATCTTCCAGATCTCTCTTTCTCTTTTTCTCTAAATACAATGTTACAAGCTGGGCACAAGGGTGCATGCCTGAAATCCCAGTATTTAAGAGGCCGAGACAGGAGGATCACAAGTTCGAGGCCAGCCTGGACAATTTATTGAGATTCATCTTAAAATAAAAAATAAAAATAAAAAAGTCTGGGCCGGGCATCGTGGCTCATACCTGTAATCCCAGGACTTGGGAGACTGAGACAGAAGGAATGCTGGTTCAAGGCTAACCTCAGCAACTTAGCATGGCTAGCAGCAATTTAGTGAGACCATTTCAGAATAAAAAATAAATCCGGTGTAGTGGCACATGCTTGTAATCCCAGTACTTGGGAGGCTGAGACAGGAGGACCGCAGGTTCGCAGCCAGGCTCAGCAACTTAGTGAGGCCTTCCACAACTTAGTTAGACGCTGTTTCAAAATAAAAGAATAAAATAGGGCTGGGAGTGTAGCTTGGAAGTAGAAGGCCCCTGGGTTCAATCCCTAATACTACTATAAAAAAAATAAAAGATAGATTAAAAAAAGGAAACTGGGCTGGGGTGTAGCTCAGAGGTAGAACCTCCCTGAGTTCAATCCCAGTAACACATAAACACACACAAAAACGTCTGATGGTGTAGTTCAGTGGTATAGCACCCGTGAGTTCAATCTCCAGTACCACAGATAAATAAATAAATACACGCTGGTACAGAAATATAATTCTATTTTCTATATAATACATATCCCCCATGGAATCATACATTGTAGAACTTTCGCCTAGCAATATATTTACTTATAAACCTTGGTCTTATGGAATATTTAGCAGCAAGGTTTAGAATCTTACTAAAACTACACTGCGGAGTAACTGCTTTTATTTATTTTTCCCAGACTACATTGTTTTATTTATTTATTGATTTTTATTGGTGCATTGTAATCATACATCTTTGTTAGGTACAAGGTGGTAGAGGCATACATGCACACATTTCTCATTTAACCCTTCCTCAATTCCCACCCCACTCCCTCGCCCTCCCTCCTTCTCAGGTTCAGTTTAGTGATTGACTTTGATATGTTTGTGAAAGTACATCATGTGCATTGGGGCGGGGGGAGGTGACTGATTTTATCTTGCCAAAATTCCTATGTTGAAATGCTAAGCCCCGAAGGGATGGTGCTTCGAGTGAGGTTTTTGGGGGGCCATTAGGTCAGGAGTGTGGGGCCCTCAAGAGTGGGGTAGGGTCCTTAAAACAGAGGTCAAGTGGGCTTGTTCATTCCTCTGCCACTGAGTGTTAGGAATTATAGGGACAAGAGCAAACATGGACCAACAGCAGGAAACAGGCTTTATTCTCGATAAAACCTGGGAGGGAGCGACTGACCGGGGAAAGAACCCAGGAGAGTCAGAAGCCCACTTCCTTACAGACTTGGGGCCTTTTATGGGGTTTAGGAAAGGAGGGAGTGCAGCAGTTGTGTACCCCACCGATTGGTGGGCTTGACACCGAGCCAGATTTTGGTAAATTTATGGGTTGGGGCAGGGGATGGTTAGGAGTTTCTCACTGTTTTTGCATGGTTTCTTGGTTCTCTTGGTCTCCTCTGGCAAGATTTCACCATGCTCACACTGAAGACTCGGTGAGAAGGAGCCATTATGAAGAAGGTGGCCCTCACTAGTCACCTCTGCGGTGACTTGACCTTGGACTTTCCAGGCTCCTCAATGGTGAGAAATGAAATTCTTTTATTTATATAGACAGCTGCCCAGTGTACAATCTCTCTTCTCTCTCTCTCTCTCTCTCTCTCTCTCTCTCTCTCTCTCTCTCTCTTCTCTCTTTCCTACTAGGGACTGAACTTAGGGTCATTCTACCTCTGAGCTACACCCTTAGCCCTTTTTATTTTTATTTTAAAACAAAGTCTCACTAGGTTGCTGAGGTTGGCTTCCAACCTGCAATCTTCCTGTCTCAGCCTCCCAAGTACTGGGATTACAGGCTTGTGCCACTGTACCTGACTTACAGTTTTTGTTGTTGTTGTTTGTTTGTTTGTTTTAGATAGCAGTCCAAATAAACTAACATGAGGTGGTTTAAGAAAAATAGAGGTTTTAGAAGTGAATATAATAGGTATTGTCACAGCACCCCAGCCCAATTACATTTCTTATTTTCGAAAGATAATTGAAATAGAAAGCTTCTGAACTTTCTCTAAGTGCTTGCTATGAGGACTCGGGATTTCATAAAGATCATGGAGAGTGGTCTCATGATTTCTATCAGGCAGTTTTCTCACCAAAAGTGCTGCTGGGTGAGGTCTAGATAAACCTGTGGTGTTCAATGTGTGCACACTCTCCACTGTACAAGGCGGCTATGCCCACAAAGCACAAGGCAGGAAAATAAACATCAGAGGTGTTTGTGTCTTGCCAACAAAACAGAGTCATTGGTTTAAAAAATGCAGAAATACCTTTTGGTTACTGTTCTAGAAACTCATTCAACACACATTTGTTGCTATACACACACAATGGTATGTAGCTGGATATGGTGGTACATGCCTGTAATTCCAGCATTTGGGAAGCTTAGACAGGAGAATTGCAGGTTTGAAGCCAGCCTCAGCAACAAAGTGAGACTCTGTTTCAAAATAAAAAATAAAATAGGGCTGGGAATGTAGTTCAGGAGTAGATATGCCCCTGGATTCAATCCCTCGTCACACACACACACACACACACACACACACACACACACACACACACACTCTGTTATGTACAACATTGTGTCAGATATAATAATGGGTGTGGCATTTGCACTGGATCCCAATGGACAAAATCTATTGGGAATTTGGAAGGTGCTTCTTTTGAAACAAGTTCCCTAAGTGGACATTTCCTGATTCTCTGATTACCTACGGGTAAGAATTGACCCAGGATAATCTTACTGAGGGTGGTGGTAGATCCGCCCCCCCCCCCGCCCCCGCCCAGTGAAGAAAATGTGCAGAGTTAGAAAGAGAACAGGAGGGCAGATGTCTAACAGGCTGTCGAAGCTGGGTGTGGTGGCACACACCTGTAATCCTAGTACTTGGGAGGCTGAGACTGGAGGCTCACAGGTTTGAGGTCAGTCGCAACAACTTAGAAAGAGCCTTAGCAATTTATCAAGTCCCTGTTTCAAAATAAAATAAGGCTCGTAGTGTGACTTGGAGGTAGAATGCCCTTGGGTTCAATCTCCAGTTACAAAAAAAGAATAAAAAAAAAGAGTGAGTGTGTTAGGATACATGACCAGGGGAGAAAAGAGAAAACAGACACTCAAGATGAATAAATATAAATATAAATATTATATATGTGTGTATGTGTATATGTACATGTACTTATCCGTATATGTGTATAAATATGTATGTATAGCAAATGTAACTCTACCTTTGGAACTAACAAGAACTCGGCCAGGTGTCACAGAATCATGACAGCAGATGAAGATAAACTGAAGTTGAGTCTATTTCAAGTTCCAGATCTACTGAAGAGAGAAGGTTTTCTGGGTACCGATGCGTACCCCGGGCTAGTCATCTCCTCCAAAGGAAATCTTGTGTCTTCTGGTATTTTCCCAGATGCCTGCTCCTGTCCGCTTGGGTTACATATGGAATAGAAACAAGAACTGCTTGACTCTTGGTCCTTCCACGAATAGGACACAATTGCTATTAAAGATGACTTGAAAACACAACATAAAACGATCAAAATATTACCCAAAGGCTTAAACAGTTGGTGGGTGGTCTGGTTTGTTAATTGTTGTAGAATAAGCCTCTTAATGTCAAGCTGGAAAAATGTGAAAACCAAACAAAAGTTTGGCCCACGTCAGGATACTTAATACTGATCATTTGAAGAAGGAGAAAGGGCATTTGAAGAAGTAAAACACAAATTGGTTGCTCTTTGGTAAACATTCATGTTTAATAAGACGGCCAATGGGCTTTTGCCTCCTAACCCCTCACCTGACATTTCAGCCAGATACTGAGCATGAAAGAAATGCTAATCAGCTGTTTTGAGTTTGATCCCAGTGGAAATTTCCTTTCTATTATTTCTTAGAATAAGTGGGTTTATCTTGGCTTTCGTAGTTTAGGGAAATGCTTTGATTCTTGTGTTCTTTCTAGCCAAAGGTACAGGGAAGACATCCAGGGGAGGAAGCAAGCTGTGTGTGTGACTCGGTCGCAGACTTGGACATTCGTTAGAATTTTTCAATTCAGAACTGATGTGGAAGAGGGAAGAAACCTTATGGTAGAAGAGGAAAATAAAACCTAGACGTGTGCTACTCCAGCCTGCTGACTCAGGCCAGTGATACCTGAGTGTTAAATCTGCTGCTTTCCGTGTTCCATAATGAAATATATGCACTTTAATCAAATTTCTTGTTTACAACAGCTTATGAGAGAGAGAGAGAGAGAGAGAGAGAGAGAGAGAGAGAGAGAGAGAGAGAGAGAGACAGGAGTGCTTCACTATAGTTCTATTACTGTGGAAGTCATTTTGCTATCATTAAATATAGACTTCCTAATACTTGCTTTGTGGTCAATTTGTTTACCACCATGGAGGTGGCCCTATCCAGTGCTTTAGGTACATAGAATGATGTCACAGCCGGGCACCGGTGGCACAGCGTGATCTCAGCTACTGGAGAGACTGAGCCAGGAAGGTTGCAGGTTCTGTCTCAAAACAAAAAAATAAAAGGGGCCAGGAATGCAGCTCAGTGGTAGAGCACTTGCCTTGCATGCTCGGGGACCCTTCATATTTGGAGGCTGAGACAGGAGGATCGCAGGTTCAAGGCCAGCCTTAGCAACTCAGGCTCGGTTTCAAGATAAAAAATTAAATAGGGCTGAGTCAGCTCAGAGGTAGAATGCCCCTGGGTTCAATCCCCAGTATTACAAAAACAAAACAAAAACAACATGCCCACAGGGTAAGTATTTGAAGAGAGCACAGAGGCACCTGGGGCTGTGCTGACACGATCCCTGGGGCTGGGGTGTCCTTGCCTGTCATAAGTATGCTTAAAAGAGCCCTGGTCAGGAAATACCAATGCTAAGAGCCCCACTTATGAAATAGGAGGAGGGGCAGTAGCAGCAGCAGCAGCAGCAACAGAAGAAGAAGGATGAGGTAGAGGAAGAGGAACAGAAGGAGCATGAGGAGGAAGAGCAGGAGAGGAAGAAAGGGTTGGGGAGGGGAGCAAGCGGGCCAGCCAGAGCTTATTACTAATGTCCATAAATGGAATTCCTGGTGCAGACGGCAGACAGGCCGGCCCCCATGCAGCTCCGGAGGCCTCGGGCTGAGCTCAGCCTCCCCACCAGCCTCCCTGTCCGGTCCCCAGCTCCCGTGTGTCCTTTGCAATCACAGTTGGGACTCAGCTAATGAATACATCATGGTTTTCTAACACACAACAGCTGTTAGCTAGCTTCCTCTCCCTCATAGACTGCAGCTTCATAAGGGCAAGAAGTCCTTGCTGCTCCTCACAGGACCTGGCGATGCCAGGAAGCATTAAGGACTTAACTGTCCCACAACTTCTGGAAAGCTGTGTTTGGTTTCTATTGTTCTCCAGCGTCTCGGTTCCCCTCTTCGGAGGCAGTCCGTTTCTTGTGTTGCCATCCACAGGTGAGCTCTGCACACTGAGGTGATTAGACATGTAATTCCCCCTCACTTGTTAGTATTCAAATGGTGTTCTGCATCATGCTCTTCCCCTCCTAAGAATGGATGTTGATTTTTTGCTGCACGTGGGAACCTAATGCGCTCCTCATTCTTTTTGTTCTTTTGTTCCTTTGTTTTCGGCTTCTTAGCTTTCCATTCTAATGTAGGGAGTGCCAGAACTTACTCAACCAGCCCACTCTTCTGGACTTATGAGGCACTCCCTCTATTTTGCCACTTCATATTATACCGTAACTAATGAGTAGCCTTAAAATATGTCATTCTAGAGATGTGTGAGCCTATCTATAAGATATGTGTGTATGTAACTGGTTAGGTTAAAAGATATGCATGTTTTAGCTAGGTATGGTGGTGTGTGTTTATCATCCCAGTACCTGGGAGTCTGAAACAGGAAGCTTGCAGGCTAAAGGACAACCCCAGCAAGTAGTGAGACTCTTGTCAACTAGTGAGACCCTGTTTCAAAATAAAAATAAAATAGGGCTTCAGGGTGTGGCTTCGAGGTAGAATGTCCCTAAATTCAATCCCTATCAAAATACACACACACACACACACACACACACACACACACACAACTAGGGGTGCAGCTCAGAGGTTACAGGTAGAATAACCTTGGGTTCAATCTCTGGTACCCCCCAAAAAAGTACACACATTTTACATTTTTGTAGTTATTAGTGAATTGCTTATAGAAGGGCATCAATTACATTGCAATCAATGATGTATAAGAATGTACCAATAGTCGGGCGCGGTGGTGCACGCTTGTAATCCCAGCATTTGGGAGGCTGAGACTGGAGGATCCAGCTACTTAGTGAGGCACTCCGCAACTTAGTGAGACCCTGTTTCAAAATAAAGAATAAGAGCCGGGCCTGGTGGCACACGCTTGTAATCCCAGCATTCGGGAGGCTGAGACTGGAGGATCCGGGTTCGCAGCCAGCTTCAGCTACCTAATGAGTCACTCTGCAACTTAGTGAGACCCTGTTTCAAAATAAAGAATAAAAAATAGAGTTGGGGGTGTAGGTCGGAGGTAGAATGCCCCTGAGTTCAATCCCCAGTATGTACCGTATTATATTTTTCTGCATAGATTTAACCTTTGAAAAAAAAAGTATCCCAGTGAAGTTTAGATTAGCATTTTCTTTACTTTTTAAGTGAGGTTGTTCATCTTTTCATATGTTAAAAAACTATTTGTATTTTTCTTTCTGGGAACTGTGATTTTTTTTTTCTTACCCACTTTTTCCTGCTGGCTTATTGTCCTTGTTTTAAAAAAATTACTTTGTAGGATGGCATTATGAAAGAAACTAGCCCTTTGTCAGTGATAGAAATAGCATATATTTTCCTATCGTTGCTGTTATGTAATCAAGGATTTTCCCCTGCTTTATTGAGATATGATTAACAAGAAATATAATACTTGAGGTGTACAAAATAGTGGGTTTTTTTTTTGTGTGTGATGAGAATGCAAAGCTGAGTGTGGTGGCACATACTTGTAATCCGAGTACTTGGGAGGCTGAGACAGGAGGATTGCAGGTTTGTTGCCAGTCTCAACTACTTAATAAGGCCCTGTTTCAAAATAAAAAGTAAAAAGTAGGGCTTGGGATGCCCTGGGTTCAATTCCCAGAACCTCAAAAAAATGCAAGATCTACAATTTTAGTAAATTTCAATATACAATGCAGCATTATAAACTATAGTTACCATGCTGCATATTACATCTCCAGTATTCATTGTTTTTAATAATTGTGTGTGTGAGTGTGTGTGTGTGTGTGTGTGTGTGTGTGTGTGTGTGTGTGTTGCTGGTGATTGAGCCCAGGGCCTCGACTTCGCTAGGCAAGTGCCACTAAACTACATCCCTGACCCCAGAACCTTTTCATCTTGTCACTAAGTTGGTGCCCTTTGACTAACATCTCCCAACTTGTAGTCAAGTTTAGCAATTATTTATTGCATGGTTTCTAGATTTCAAGTTACACTTACAAAGGTCTTTTAATCTAAAGATCTAACATGCAACATGAGGACTATAATTATGATATTTTATTATTCACTGCAAATTTGCTAGGAGTAGAGTTTTCATTATCACCATAGAAATTTATTTGAATTCAAAGGAGTAGGTTATATTAATAAGAATGTGGTAATTATGTAAAGTCCATATCATCTGAAACAGGTCTGAAGATGTCATTCTTCTGAAGTAAAAAAAAAAAAAAAAAAATGTAATAAGGATGCACAAAGAAACAAAACAAAACAAAATGAAAAACACAAGTTCGCTGAGTTTTAGAAGTTGCAAAAACTTAAATGCTGTAACTGAGTTCAAATCATAAAACATGCAGCCACAGGTTGGCTTTTATCAGTTCCTTGGAAAATAAATCAGGAACCTCAGTAATGCAAGAACACCCTGACACTTAGTTCACGGGACACACCTCCTGAGAGACACAGGTAGCAGTTCATTTCCTTTCTCAAATTCCTCCCATGGATTTCTTTCCCTTAGTTGGGCTTCATCCTGTTGACAAAATATTTTGCTTTGTTTGTAAACTGGAGTACATAATCTCCCCAAGCATTCACCGATGTTGTTGAAGATACTTAGGGGGTCAAACTTTTTTAAAAGGTCAGTTTAGCTAATTAGCAGAGATTATCAGTGGCTGGCAGAATTTTTCCCCCAGATATTATGCTTTCTAAACAGATGATACAAATAATCATTTAAAAATGGATGAAGTCCTAGGGATTCCTGTGGCCAAGAGCATCAAAAGTAGACAGACAATCTTTGCTTATACCCACTATTACCTGTTGCGTGAACCAAGAAGCTCCAAGTTAGTTTGGTTCCCAACAGGTTCTCAGCAAAGGGCACCCTTTAGGGAGCCTCTTTCTCTTGTAAACACTGCAACATGAACAAGAGCTCTTTCTTTTTGTTTTGTTTTCTTTCTTTCTTTCTTTTCTTTTTTTTTTTTTTTTGGTACTGGGATTGAACCCAGGGACATTCTACTTCTGAGCTACAACCTCAGCCCTATTTTACTTTATTTGGAAACAGGGTCTTGCTAGGTTGAGAGAGTTGCCGAGGTTGTCCTTGAACCTGTGATCCTCCTGTCTTAGCCTCTCAAATATTGGGATTACAAGCGTGTGCCACCATGCCTCACTAGAAATCTTTCTTTGAGGCTGTCCAGAAGGGTCGGTTTTTTATACCAGTGGCAGATCTTTGTGCCCATCCCAGATCTTAGCCAGGAGGGTTGTTCTAAATCCACCTTGCTAATCATGAGCTGAAGCTACTCCATTCGTCACCCTGGAAACAGGGTTATAGGGATCACTTGAACCACATGGTCCTGCGCGCCTATAGTTTTGGGTCAGGTTTTAATCTGATTCTATGAGTCGTAGCTTCAGCAGTTCTAGACACACTAATAGCCAACAGCATGTTTCTGTAGATCTTGCAGCCTAGCCAGTCCCAGCAGCTCCACGATACCCTGGGCTGGAGTCCGTCTGTGTGCCCTGGTGGGTTGTGGGCAGCAGCAAATCTGTCTTTCACTCTTCCTGCCATAAAGGTGAACTTTCCAGATGCAGCAGCACTGACACAGCCAGAAACCTGGGCATCCATGAAAACTGCCCCCCAACCCTCGTTCCTAAATTTCCTTGAAGCTGCAGGATTGATAGTTCTAGAATCTATTACTAATAAACCTTGCTTCTCACTTTGTTTAGAATTCCATTTGCTCCAGAGTAAGCTTCTATGGCATTGACGCCAGTGGGCAGCGTTGTAATTGTTCTGTCAGCTTTTTTGGCCACATATGCCAGGGAAAGACGCTTACTTGTTCCCTGGCATCTTGAAACTCTTTGCGGGCACCAGGAAGCTCAGCATAAGGAATGAGCGGGAGCAATGCATCAAGAGACTTTAAAAAATTTTTTTTAATTAAATAAAAAAAATTTATTAGTGCATTGTAATCATACATCTTTGTTAGGTACAAGCTGGTAGAGGCATACATGCACACATCTCTCATTTAACCCTTCCCCAATTCCCACCCCACTCCCTCTTTTGATCACTCCCTTCCTCACATTGCACAGCCCAACAAACCCAACTTGGTGTCTTAGACGCCATTGGCCTGGTCTACACCACAGTCAGGTTAGTGGCTACAGCAGGGTGGCGCTTGCTTTTAACCAACCAACCAACCAACCAACCAACCAACCAACCAACCATCCAACCTCCAGAGGATGGCTCTGCTTATTGTTGACTACAGTAACTGCTCTGGTTTGGACATAGACTGTTCCCTGGACGAGCTCATATGTTGATGCTAGAGGCGATATCATGGAAATGAGACCTCTAATCTCATCAGTGATAAATCCACTGTAACTTGTCAGGTGATAATTTAGGCAGGGAGGGTGTGGGTGGAGGAGATAGGTCATTGGGGGTGTGGGGTCATTGGGGGTGTGGGGTCATTGGGGGTGTAGGATCATTGGGGTTGTGGGGTCATTGGGGGTGTGGGGTCATTGTGGGTGTGGGGTCATTGGGGTGTGGTCTTGGGGACTGTGTATATGTCTTTCGACACTCTTTGCTCTCTGCTCCCTGTTGCCATGCCCAGAGCTCCAAGACATGACTAACAGAATCTCTGAAACCTTCAGCATGTGAGCAAATAAATCTTCCTTCCTCTAAGTTGTGGTCCTCAGGTATTTTGGGTCATAGCAATGAGAATGCCAACTTCAACAGTAGCCTTTTCACTGTGTCTATCAAAACCAAGCGCTGAGAATGTAGCACAGAGGTACATCAAAACCTCACCTTGTAGACCTGCCAGCTGTGGTTGCTCATACCTGTAATCGCAGGGCTTGGGAGGCTGAGACAGGAGGATGGCAGCTTTGAGTCCAATGTGAGGTAACTTAGTGAGACACTGTTTCAAAATAAAAAATACAATAGGGCTGGGGTTGGGGGGAGGGGGTGTCTAGCTCAGAGATAAAATGCCCCAAGGTTCAATCTCTAGTTCCAAGAAGAGAAAACAAAACAAAAGGGCTTGGAGTGTAGCTCAATGGTAGAACTTCTCTGGGCTTAATCCCCAGTAGAGCAAAGAAAAAAATATAGTCATAAAAGTAAATAAAAAGGGCTGAGGGTATCTCGGTGCTCGATGGTACAGATCTCCTGGGTCCAATTTTCAGTAACACACACACACACACACACACACACACACACACACACACACACACACAGAGTATATATGCAATAACAAATTGAGGCCTCCCCATTTTGAGTTTTTAAAAATTATCTCCCTTCTAAGATTCCCCCTCTCAGTGTTAGACGATCGCCTTGTCATTGCGCCCATGTCTTGAATTAGTTTTCACTTCATAATAAATAAATGATATGGATAGAACCAACAGTGTCTCTTAAAAGGAAAAGGAAATTGATTCTAATAACAGAAACAAGTCGGTATGCCCAGAAAGCTCACAAAACACTTAAAATACTACCTAGCCGATTAATGGTATAAATGTTGTTTTGCAGAGTACAAGCTGTCCATTATTTCATTGAAAGAAATCTTTGTACTCACTTGAAAACATTTCTTTTGCCTAATTTGCAGCTGAGCTTAATTGAACTTCTCAAAAGTTAACGCTTTTGCAAAACACTTGGTGGTATTGGATAAAATAGTTCTTACAGATGTATTTCAGCTTGCATTTCCATGTGAAAGAGGTCATTTTCTGAGCTCAGAAGCCTCTTGTAATTTTTAAGTCCACCAACATGGGAACATTGAAAGGATTCCAAAAGATTAGCATGTGGGCTAAGGTAAAAGAGAAAAATTACTAATTTTCTCTGGCATTTACATAACTTCTATGAACCTGATTAAGGAATGTGAGGTAACACCAGATAATATGGCTGCGTACAAAGCATTGGATTTATGTCCCTTGAACAGTGACCTTGGTGTTCACTGTGTTCTTTGTTGGTGTGGTGAGGGACCTCAGGGAGGTCAGAGGGTAGATAAACGTAGGTTTTCTTTCTTATTTTTGGTACTGGGGATTGAACTCAGGGACATTCTACCTCCAAGCTATACCCCCAATCCTATTTTTTTATTCTTTATTTTGATCCTCCGGTCTCAGCCTCCCAAATGTTGGGATTACAAGCGTGCGCCACCACGCCCGGCTTAAATGTAAGTTTTCTTAAATAACATTTTCATCGAAAGAGCAATTTAATGACCGGAAGTTACCTTAGAGGTCATCTTTTGCCAATCTTTTCATTGTATTAAGAAATCAAGATAACCGCTCTACGGACTTATTAGCAAGTATCTTTTAACAAATGCTTCTATGAGTGCGTTGCAATTATACATCATGGTGAGGTTCAGTGTGATCAAATGTACCTGCACACGGCTCTTGGTATACTCTCTCCACGGTGCACCCCTCGACCCCTCCCTCGCCCTGTATAGGCTAGTGAAACTAGTGGTAATACCTTTATATATCACCAAAGTATTATCTGAACGCTTTCCTTCTTCCATCTTCCTTTTCCCCTGTGCACCCCCCTCCTCCAATCTCCTTCCACGATTCTACTGGTCTCTCTCCACACTTAGCCAGTCTCTCTTGTTTCCTATTTTCTTTCTCTCTCGATTCCATATACAAGAGAAAACACAGGACCCTTGACTTTCTGAGACTGACCGATCTCACTTCGCATAATGTTCTCTAGGTTCATCCATTTCCCTGCAAATGACATCATTTTGTTCTTCTTTATATCTGAGTAGAATTCCATTGTGTGTGCAGACACATTTTCTTTATCCGTTCATCTGATGATGGATACCTGGGTTGGTTCCACAGTTCGGCTATTGTGAATTGCCCAGCAGCATATATCCTTCTTTTTTCGGGGGTACTGGGAATTAAACCTAGTGGCATTCTACCTCGAAGCTGCACCTCCAGTCTATTTTATTTTTTTGTTTTGAAACAGGGTCTTGCTAGGTTGATGAAAGTCTCACTACATTGCTGTGGCTGGCTCCAAACCTGTGATCCTCCTGTCTCAGTCCCCCAAGTACTGGGATTACAGGTGTGGGCCATCATGCCCTGACACCTAGTATCTTTTATATCAAGTATTTATGGATTTGTAGAAGTGCACAGAAACTGCAGAGAGTAAAGAGAAAAGATAATTATTAAACCCATCATTCTTCTAAAGGAAAGGGAGAGTGTGTTGCCTTTAAAGAAAATTGCGTGTGTGTGTGTGTGTGTGTGTGTGTGGTATTGGGGATTGAACCCAGGATCACTCTACCTCCTAGCTATACCCACAGCCCTCTTTGAAACAGGGCCTCACTGACTTGCTGAGGCTGGCCACAAACCTGCGATCCTCCTGTCTCAACCTCCAAGTGTTGGGATTACAAGTGGCACCACCACGCCCGACTTAAAAAGAAAATGTTTTAAATAAGTTTTCAAAGTTAAAAAATCTGTTTAAAGACATCTTTCCAAGCTGCCTTTGTCATTGTTAGGACAAACGAGAGTGAGTTTACTAGAGAAAGCATAAGCCCATGAAGCATATTTCCTTAGAAGGTGTGCTCTGCTTACAAAGATACTCAGTTTATGGATAATTATGATTATCAAGAGACATTAGAGCCTTTCTGAGCACGCTTTGGCCTCGTGAGTTTCCACAACACATTCCTGTCAGGCTAGTGTGACAGGCTGGGTTAACTCGGTGTGACATTTTGCTCATGAAAGTCAGCTTAAGTAGAAGTAGCGGCGTGTCCTTTCCTGTCATCAGAAACTTCCTTTCAGAATATTTATCTTTAGAAATGAAAGACAAGTATTAGGAGCAGTCAGAAATGAAC
>PVLC010025773.1:0-23483 GCA_004027655.1 Graphiurus murinus | reverse complement strand
AAAAAAAAAAAAAAAAAAAAAAAAAAAAAAAAAAAAGGAAAGAAAATGATGTTTCATTAGAAAATGCATAATTAAGCCAGGCATGGTGGCACACACTTGTAATCCCAGTACTTGGGAGGGTGAGACCAGAGGATCTGGCTTCTTGGCCAGCCTCAGCTACTTAGTGAGGCTCTCTACAACTTAATGAGACCCTGTTTCAAAATAAAGAATAAAAAAGTAGGACTGGGAGTGTAACTCAGAGGTAGAATGCCCCTGAGTTCAATCCCCAGTAACACACACACACACACACACACACACACACACACACACACACACACAATGTATCATTAGAAAATGAGTTGCCTAGTGCTTCTCAAACTACAGTAAGATGGAGAGGTCAAACATAGTCTTTTTTCCCTTCTTTGAATAGTTTATGACATAAAATTAAAATTTAGTTTCAACATTAAAGTCTTGACATGCAATGTCAGTTTATAAAGATAAGACCCATTTATTTTTATGTGCTTGTTTACCAACATAGTTTATTCAAAGCTGTTCAAGCAAACAGGAGCATAACAAATTTTATTGATAGTCTTATCATACACACAATTGCATAGATACAAAATGTGCTAGTCACTTTTTCTTAGCATATTAAAATTTTAAAGCCACTTAGTCATTAGAAAGTATAATTTTTGAAACCTTACTGATTGTCATACTGAGTTATAGAATATGTTCCCAGGAAGAATTTGACTTCAGCTCAGGAAATGTTAAACTTTAATTTACAAATGACTATTATTCTAATCCCTGTCATTCTTCATGAATTTATGTTAAAATACTTTCTTTCTATTGTTATCTTTTAAATAAACAATTATAAGCATTTGATATTTGGGGAGAAATCCAGCAAAATAGAAGTTATACACAATTTTCTATGTTGGAAAAGCTCAAATTTGTACTATGAAGTTGATTTGCAGTGAAATACCAATACTGACTGCATTTTTTCTTTTCAATGCTAGAACAAACTTAAGCAAGAGACATTTGTCTATAGGCAAACAGGCTCTGGGTAGAAAATCAATCTAAATGTCCAAATCAAAATTGTATTTTTGAAAAGACATTATGGAGCAGAAGTCTTAATAGTATTAATATTCTCCCTTTAAATGCCATGAATACAAAAATATCCCTCTATTTAGACCATGAACAGTTGAGGTACTACTGAATTGCACATGATTATTAGTTATTCTTACATCTCTCAATGCCTTACTAAAAATGAAAATAGCTTTCTAAACTAATTTATCTGAATCATTTTATTTTTCTCAAAGTTATTCAGGATGGCTTTAATAAGAAACCAAGGAGCGTGCATGTTTAGGATCTGTGAAATGTTTTTTTTTTTTAAATTTGTGATTGGTGTTTCCTTGGTTGGTAGAGTAAAAATTTTAGGAAATTTATCACCATCCATTTGTCTATAGCTAAAAGTATCAATATCTAACGAACATTAAATTATGGCTGTAAGGTTAAGACTAAATGTGATACACAAGTGTAGGCCTTTTCTTACAAGCACTTTTATTGTGATTTAAAAAAAAATATTTACAAAATTTGAACATTAAATGTCAGTGTTTCTTTGATCTATAGGTTGTACCAATTTTCGCCAAATAGTTCTAATATTATTATATTTAGACTATTGTTCATTATAGTTTGTTACATCTTTCAAAATGTACATTCATTTGAAATGTTAATATTACCAAAGTGCAGTTTGATGGTCTGATTCATATATGAATTTTGCATTATTAAGTTTGCCAGATTTTATTAAACTGATTTATTTTTACATAATTTTAGAATAAGTGGTTGTGCAGACATAAAATTGAATCTAGTTTGTCTTAAAAGTGTTGCAACTTGCTTAGTAGTCAGTGAAAATTGTGTATATTTTTATTAGTGCATTGCAATTATGCATCAGAGTGAGGTTCAAAGTAATGCAAATATGCATGCACACAGTTCTTGGTGTACTTACCTCTGTAGCCCATGTCACTACCCCCTTCTCCTTCCCTGTACATGCTAGGGAATCCAACAGTAATGCCTTTTTATATATTGCAAAATAATTATTTGAACTGTTTCCTTCTTCAATCTTCTTTATCCCCTTTCACCTACCTCCCCCAAACTCGATCCACTATTCTACTGGTCTCTCTGCGCATTGATCCCAAGTCCCTTATGTTTCCCATTTTCCCTCTACCTTCCACATGTGAGAGAAATCATGCCACCCTTGACTTTATGACTCCGACTGACCTCATTTAGCATAATACTATCTAGTTCCAAAAATATTTTCTGCAAATGACATAATCTTGTTCTTTATAGTTGAGTAGAATTCCATTGTGCATATATACCACATTTTATTTATCCATTCATTCATCTGTCGACAGGCCCCTGGGTTGGTTCCATCATTTTACTATTGTGAATTCTGCTGTTATAAATATTGGTATATAGGTGTTTTTATAGTATCCTTTAATTCTTTTGAAAAAATATTGAGGAGTAGTAAACTTCATTATAAAGTGGGTTCATTTCTAGTCTTTTGAGGAACCTCCATACTGTTCTATGTAGTGGTTGTATTAATTTACCACCCCACTGACAATGTGTGATTCATTCTTGTCAGCATTTATTACTGTTTTGTATTCTTGACGATTGCTATGCTATTTGGATTTAGATGATATCTCAGTGCCATTTTGATTAACATTTTCTTTTGCTAATGATGTTGAGATATATATAGACTGGTTGAGAAGTCTCTATTCAATTCAATTGCTCAATTTTTTATTATTTTTTTAAATGTTTGGCTTTTTAAGTTCTTTATATATTTCAATATTAGTCTTCTCTCAGAGAAGTGACTGGCCAAGATTTTCTCCCATTCTGAAAGTTCTCTCTTCAAATGCTGGATTGTTTCCTTTTCTGCCTGGATGGTTTCTGCCTGGATGCTATCCCATTTATTGATTCTTGATTTTATTTCCTGAGTTTTAGGGTCTTATTGAGAAAGTCTCTACCAGTATCTATATATTGGAAATATGGTCCTATGTTTTCTTCTAGTGATTGCAAAGTTTGTTGTCTGATTCCTAGGTCTTTTATTTGCTTGGGGTTGACTTTTGTGCAGGGTAAGAGATCAGCATCTAATTTCATTCTTTAACATATTGATATCCAGTTTAAAAGGTCATCTTCTTTCCAATGTATGCTTTTTGATTCTCTGTCAAATTTCAACTGACAGTAAGTGTGAGAATTTGTCTCTGTATATTCTATTCTATTAATTATGTGTCTGTTTTTGTGTCAATATACCATGCTCTTTTGTTACTATAGCTCTGCAGCATAATTGAAAATTAGGTATTTGTGATGTACGCTGCATGGTTCTTATTGATACGAATTGCTTTAGCTGTTCTGAGTCTTTTTTTCCCCTTCTGTATAAACTTTAGGATGGTTTTTTCTGGCTCTGTGAAGAATTATATTGGTATTGTGATATGACTTGCATTGAATCTGTAGATTGCTTTTGGTAGAATTGCCATATTGACAAAATTTACTCTGCTTCATATATGTAAACTTAGGTCAGACAGTGATATTACATTCTGTTAATCCCTGTACAGATATTCTATTCTATTAATTATAGGGGGATCTAATATAGGGGGATCTAATATAGGGGGATCATCACAGGTTCAAGGACAGCCTCAGCAAAATAGTGAGACTCTCAGCAACTTAGCAAGACCTTGTTTCAAAAACGAAAACAAACAAAAATAAATAAATAAATAAGGGCTGGTTGTGTAGCTTCGAGTTAGAGTGCCCTAGGGTTAAATCTCCATTACCACAAACAAAAAATATATAAATAAAATAAATATAAAATATACACAAACTTTCTTCAACTAATACTTTCTCATACAGCCAGCTTCAAAATAATTCAAAAAATTTTTATTTACTCTATATATCATTAATCACTAAGCTTTCTTTCAATATTCTTAACTTAAAAAGAAGACATTTAAAAATGCATCTTAGTAAAATTTCACATTAAAATCAACTTTTGTTTGTATCAGAAAGTTCAAAATCCATTATAAACATGAAACGTGAAAGAATCAGTGTTCTTGGCTTCTGTTTTAACCATTAATTACTTGAACTACTGGGGAAAACATACTAAATATTCTGTTAATTCCTTTAATTCTCATAATTAGAAAGACTCTTCATGGATAGGGGAAATTTTCTTTGTATTCCCCTAGTTTTCAAACAATTCATGGCATTCGGTTTCCTGCACATGTCTGCATTTATCTCAGAAGTACTGTTCCATTCTCTATTCTATAGGGTGATTCTAGTGTGGCCCAAATTGTGATTTTAAAAGTGGCCAGAGATGTGTCCCTTTCTAAGATCACTTCAGTCCACTATATATCCAGACAAGGTTACTAAGAAAAATTTTCCAAAACTCAGGAACAAGCATGAAGAGAACTTCATGTCCTTTAAATATCCTTTAATAGTGCCATTCAGGAGTACCTGCCTATTCAGGATAATAAATCTGACTTTGATATTTCTTTAGAACCACCAAATAAGAACTTTCATGCTAATTTGAAAATTATATCTGTTAGAAAAGATAACCAAAACAGTTACAGATTTTTTCCCTATACAAAATTTAAAAATATATCAATTAATAAATTCAGTTTTGTTTGACCATATAATTCCTCAAACTCATGTTTGAATCATGTTTTTACCTTACAGGGTCCTTCTGCTCATTAATATTTTAAATACACCACAAGCACATATTCATTTATATATGATGAATATCATGCTTTTAACTCACTAAAAATTATTCCAGTAGAATAAACATTTTATTCTTCTAAAACACTCATAATTGCATCTGTTTAGCTATATAGTACTAGAAGATGAAATTCTGAGGCTATTCTGTGTGTGATAATTCTCTTGAAAAAAAAAAGAATTTAATACTGATCTTTAAAAATTCTTTACCTGGGTACCTTATCAAGGAAAGTCGCTGTCATAACAATGTCCAAGTATTTATTATACCAAATTATTAAACATTCTTTAACAGCAAAAATGAATATAAATTCACTGCTTTATCCAAAAAACTATATATGTAATTATTTGGTATTCTAACTGACCAAGAAAAAGGTCAATCTGATGATGAATAAATCTATTTATTTTGGAGTCCAAATCAATTTTATATGTCTTTTCATGTTTCTTTGATAATTTAATTATCAATAATCTTTATCGTTCCACATCCTAAATGCATGACTTTGTACCAGAGTAAATATTACAGTAGAAAGAAACTAAGAGACAGAATTAAGACAAAGTAACAAATGGTTTATTGAACATGTTAGCTTAATGTTTGTTATTTTTAAAAGTATAATTGAAGAAATTTCAAATAAAGTAGTCATTAAAACCAAGCAGGATTAATTCTTCTATTGCAGTGCCTCAGATACTGTGCTTCTGGCAATTAGGAAAAAACAAAAAAATGGTGTTCTCTATAATTATTTTTAAGTTGGCTCCAACTGTCAGCTTTGTCTGACTCATTTTCTATGCATTCCTGTTTTAAATGTCTATGGTATGTAACAGCTGTTGTTAAAACCTACTTTTTTATAGCTTTAGTTTAGACTTTGTGCATCTTCAAGTGAATTTGCAGTAAAGTGTGCTTTGTGAAACATGGTTTTCCAGAAGCTTCAGATGTTTGATCAAGGAAATGTGCCAAAGAGGACTTGGAACTACAGGTTTAGGATATTTTTCAAAATTGTAGCATGGATTTTATGCCCAAGATTAATTAACTCCTTTAATTGTTTGTGAGGAAAACCATTGAAGCACACACAAACACCCAAACAACTTAATTATTTCTAAGCTACTTTAAAAGTTTTTCAAAACCTCTATTTCATATATGCAAAGAATGTACTGACTTGTATTAAACTACACACAGGAGTAAATATGAGTGCTCCTCTGCAAGTGTGTTTTAATTTTTTGACGAATCCCTTTTCAAAATGTCAATTCATTTTATGATGAAAAATAATTGTGAATTGGCATGACTGTTACAAAGGAGCAACGATATGCCAATTATGCTAATTGTTATCAGTCTCTGATATGCTGAAAGATTGCCCTTATGTTAAAAATATTGAATCATATTTAAGAGTGATATAAAAACCACTTAAAAAGAAAAAAAAATCTAAGAATTGAATCAAAGAACATTTTACCTCTGAACTATACCCTTAGTCCTTTTTATTTATTTTGAAACAGGGTCTTGATAGATTGCTTAGTATCTAGCTAAGTTTCTGAGGCTGGCCTTGAACCTGCAATCCTAGGTTCTGAGCCTTCTGAGTACTAGGATTACAGGCACACACCACCACATGTGGCTCAAAATTTTAAAATTGTCTTAATTTTGGATTCAGCTACCTTTTTTCTACCCACTTCTTTACCCACCACATTCATATAAGACTCTGAATGCCTGTGTGTAAAGAAGTATCCTGAGAGTATTGGTGTATAAAGGAAGTTGTAGCCAATGTAACATCTTTCTTCCATGATAATTTGCCCCAAGGCCTTTTCTTTGTCCTTTCGCTTGAGTCATCATCATGAACCCCTTCCTGACTCGACTGGTTTGGATTTAGAATGTCTCCCTAGCCCTCAAGAAACAAGGTAGCAATGTTGGAAGTTGGTTTGGTTGCAAAGGAGGGGTCTTTGGGGGCGTGGCCTTGAGGATTATATAAATTCTTTCTTCTCTCCCTGCTCTCTCTCCTTCCAGTCTCCTTCTGTGAGGAGTAGAGTCCATGTGCCCTCCCTCTCACTTCTTCCTGCTGCCATGCCCTGTGATCCAGATCCAGGCCTCACATAGACTGAACCCAGAATTTCCAAGGAAACTGTGAGAAAACAAATCTTCCTTCCTGTAAGCTGTATGGTCAAGTCTTGTAGAGTTTAGCAGTGAGAATGTTGACTAAGACACTGACATCTTCAGTTTTAGGTCTCATTTGATTTCTGAACCACTTCAGTGATTCATTATTAGTCTTAATGCAAAAAAGCCAAAATATAAAAGAGATAAAAAGAGAGGAAAAACAAACTTCACAGAGCTTTCAATTCTTATTTCAATTCTTAAGAGTTCATGCTTATGACTTAAAACAGTAGCCAAAATGTAGACTTAAAAACAGTACTTAAAAAAGAGGGAATATAAGGCTTAGGTTGTACTAAGTATTTCATATCCCTGAGTAGTAATGTCTAGACTGCCTTCTCCTATAGCACATACCTTGTTAAATTATCCGATATGTAATGATGCTGCTCTAAATGATACTTCTGGAAGCTCATACTCAATTTCTTTTCTAATTTTGTAGAATTTTAATGAATAAAATTAATATTATAAATGAGGATGATATGAGTGAAGTGTGGTTATGCATGCCAATTTTCACTTGATTTTGAAGAATGGGAATCTCAACAAATCTCAAAAAATAAAGACAACTAAATATTGAAGTAATATTTTTGGAAAAAAATATTGAAGTATTACTTTTGGAACACCTTTTTTTTTTGTTTTTTTCCTAAAGTAATATTGAAGTATCACTTTTGGAAACTTGGTATATTACCATTGCAATTTAAAAAAAATTAGATGTCACTTTTTTTCTTCCAGTCAAAAACTATAGGGGAACCACAGGTTATGTGCAGACATGGTCAAGTCCAAAATCATACCACTCATAACCAGTCATGAAAATGGCATCCGGACAACAGGACATGAGCTGTTTAATGGGTTAGACACCAGGTTCCTAAGGAACATACTCTTTGCCCAGAAGCACAAGACAAGAAAAAGGGCCAGAAGAAGATGCAGGCTACCAATGTTAAAGCCATGAGGGTATGTTCCAAGGCCACCAAAGCCCTGGTAAAAGAATAAATAAATGAAAAAAGCCAGGGATATTATTGTCCCAAATATATATGTATGTATTAATTAATATCCAAATGTAGGATGTTTAAACTCCCCAAAATGTCTCATAAATTTTTTGCCTAAAAATTTATATAAAATCTGAATAAATAGTTTATTTATTTTATTTATTTGGATTGTGGTAGCTTTCAGTTTCTCATATATATATATATATATATATATATATATATATATATATATAGTGTGTGTGTATACATAAATACCTAATCATGTATATATAACTGAAAGTTCTATCAATTTGATAAGATTGAAATAAAAAGTTTTATCAATACAGTATTTTTAGAAAAGAAGAGATACATATTGCAATGGTTGGATATAGTTTTCTAGAAAATTACACACTGTTATTTTGTTTTGTTTTGTTTTGTTTTGTTTTTTGCCATACTGGGGATGGAACTCAGGGGCATTCTACCTCCGATCTACACCCCTAGCCCTTTTTTAAAAATTATTCTTTATTTTGAAACAGGGCCTCACTAAGTTGTGGAGTGCCTCACTAGGTAGCTGAGGCTGGCCTCGAACCTGGATCCTCTGGTCTCATCCTCCCAAATGCTTGGATTACAAGCGTGCTCCACCACGCCCAGCTGGCTCTTAGTTTTGAAATGATATTATTGTTAAAATAAGTCTCTAGAAGTTGTTGGGGATTAATATATTGGGTGTCCTACCTGAAAGAAGCATTTGACAAAGTAATAAATCCATTAGTTTCTAACTTAAGTCCTGCTTGTGGAATGATATGCCATGATTCTTCACTTGAAGAATCTTTATGAGAAGTAGAAAGGATAAAAACAAACAAACAGACAAACAAAAAACCCCAGGCAACTAAAAAAAAAAAAAAAATCTGACTGACTTAAACTTATTGGGTGCTCAATATTCCACCCTCTTTTTTAATATTCCCAATAATCATCAAATTGCGGATCCTAAAATAATGCAATAACTACATAACTTGCATGTTTGCCTCTGATCTCTTTCTACCTAGTCCATGCTCATTATGGGTTTTCAGATAATTATTCTGGCATACTACTTGGAATCTATTAACCATATGATTAAATGCTTTAATAAATCTTTATTCCAAAAATATTAAACCAGTCCCAGGCCTGGATTAATTATTTTTTTCTCCATGAACCAACCAAATTCTGTTTGATTTTCTATTTTTATTCTGAACATTAGTGCATTTCAGCTAATGGACTAGGTACTCCCTAGTACTTGGTTCCCCACCATTTAGATTTTCTCCCATTATGAGGTCCCACTTACCTTGCTGGGTAGAAGTCCTTGTTCCAACTATCAGACCCTATTGTGATAGTTTAACACATTTTTTTTTCTGATCCCCTGCCGTGAGGGGATCAGATGGAGACCAGTAGACATGCCTGAGGTGTCTCAAACTGCACCCTGGGGGACGCCCCAGGGAGCAGGAGGGATCAGGGACACCTGATCGCCTCTTGTGGTAAGGACAGAGAAAGGTTGTCTCCACCTTTCTGTATTGGTCTTTGTCCAGTCTGTGGGTGTGATTTGTGGATGTGGAATCCCAAATCTCCACCCTTCTGAGTCCTTGGCCTGTCTGTGGGACAAAGAAAGGGTGTCTCCACCCTTCTGTATTGGTCTTTGTCCTGTCTGCAAAGGGGCCCCTGGTGTCTCTAGGTCTGTTCTGTCTGTGGCAGAGGCAAATGGGCCACTAGTGTCTCTAATCCTGTCTTCTCTAGGTTAGGGTTCTGTTTTTGGATGTGGAATCCCAGATTACTGTCAGTCTAACTCTCTCTGTCTTTTGGGGAAACCTAGGTTCGGTCATTGCTGTTTGATTCTGTCTTTCCTGCTCATATTTCTGTTCTTCCCCATTTACTTTAAAACTATGGGTCAAGCACCCTTCTCCGCTTGCCCTCACCTTGGCTCATTGGTCTAAAGTTGAAAATCGTGGCAAACTTTCTGCACCTCCGAAAGGCCAGCTTTCGGTTTGGGCTGGCCTGAGGAAGAAACATTCAACCTTGAGGTAGTTGTTGAGATGGGGGGGGGGGGGCAGAGCGGGGCCGACTGCGCATGGGCTGAGCCTGAGTGCAATGCGGGGATCACTGTGGGCACAGGCACAGGTCGGGGAGGCCCATGCGCAGGGCGCACAGGTGATGGCCAATGCCAGCGGCCAGACTGCGGCGGCGGCTAGGGCCGCTGCATGTGGAGCCACTGCCTGCCCGCCCTTGGCTGGCCGGGGCAGAGCCACCGCCAACAGAAGTCTGGGTCCGCCCCTGGGGAGGAGCCACCGCCGGAGGTGGGGCCGCCGCCATCAGGAGGCCGGGTGGCAGCAGTGCTCGCCGGGGGGCGAGGTCGCTGGCTGTGCCCCTGCAAGCTCAGCCCGCCCCTTTAGAAAAAAAGAGAGAGAGAGAGAGAGAGAGAGAGAGAGAGAGAGAGAGAGAGAGAGAGAGAGAGAGACAGAGACAGAGACAGAGTCACCACCGGCGGCGCAGGCGCGGTGACAAAGGTCCGCGCCTGGGCTGGGGAGGAGTCGCCACCGGAGGAGGTGGCCGCTGCTGGGCAGCTCTTTGTGGCGGCCACCGTTCTTTCTAGTGGGCTGGTGCTATTGCCAGTTCGCTGTCGTCCCGACAGTCCCCCGGGCTCTGCGTTGGTCCGCTCTGGGTGGCAGAGGCCGGGTGCAATGGTGTCGGGGCGAGCGCCCGCCGGGGGCCGTGGGTGTGTCAGAGGGCCGGTGCACAGGGCTGGAGCCCCGCGAGCTACAGTGCGCCTGCTGAGCCTGCCCAGTTCCTGCTGCGCCCCGGGGACGCTGCCCTGCAGGGCGCTGCCCCTGAGCTCCGGACAACAGTCGTGCCTCAGGACCTGGCCTGGGCAACCCGGAGGCCGTGGAGCTGCCGGCTCCGGGGGCACCATAAAAACGCGGGACCGCCCCAGATGACAACTTTTTCCACTCAGAACCCCGCACTTTCCCCCAAAGGGAATCCAGAGCATCAGTCAAGGTAAAGCTCAAGGGCTGGGACAGAGACAGCCCCAAGTAGCCTCAGACCCCAGTGCCCATCGCCTGCCCTACCCACATTTGGAAAGGGGCTCAGGGCCAATGCTCACTGTGGGAGGACACTCAGGGTCGGGGCTAGCTGGAAGGTGGGGACCTCAGTGTGGAGGGGGAGCTGGGGAGCAGGGGAATGGTTGTTTAGTTTTGCTCCTGGTGGGTAGGAGACAAATACTTACTTGGTAAGCTGCAATGGGAAAGAGGAAATGCTAGGTTGACTGCTATGAATGGTGGTTCACAGTTACTTAAAGTTCCAGCCAGAAGTCTCTACAGAGGGGCTTCTTTATGTTAAGTTTTCTACTGACCTGGTCCAACCACCTGACTTTAGAGGTCTAAAATGTTAACATTTTTTCCTCTGGTTCAAAATTCTTCCATGGGAAAAATGTTATATTCCTTTGTTTACTTACTTATTTGCTTTTGGGGAGGCACAAAGAACAAAGCTTTATTTAACTGATGTGGAAAGTGTCTCCACTTTCCTAAATTCTACAAGAAGGATACCACTCCCGGTACTGAAACCGCACACTCAAACAATTAAGCTTGATGGAAGTCCTTCAGGATCACAGCAGTGTTCACTGAGGGTCCCTCCTGTCAAGGTTGACCTCTCATTTGTGGGTCTGTATGCTTGGGGAGTCACAGGATCTCACTACATACAAATTATCCTTCTCCTTAAGGACTTCTTGCCTGTCTGACTGAATTTGCTCAGATCATATTTGCGCTTGTCACAATCTGGCTCCATAATGAGTTGGTTTTGGTAACCTGCCTGTGCCTTTCCTAGCTGGAACCATGGCACTTTGGTGGAGGCTGTGGTCCCAAAACAAAGGCTGAAAAAAAAAAAAAACAAAAAAAAAACCTGCTGCCCTAGCTGCTCACACCTGGCTGCAGGAACACCAATGCTGAGGCTAACTGGACATGCCATTGTTGCCACCAAATTCAAATCCTAAGTTTCATTATTTATTAATATTTAATCCAGAACACCAGTTCTAGCAAAACTGTTCATTTGTCTTCAGGAAGCAGCAATAGGCTGATTGTGTTTAAAACTCCAATGTACCCAAACCTGTGTCTCTTTGACTCCAGAGATGTCTCAGTGTGGCGGTAGGTAAGGTTTTGACAACAGATTATATGCTCAACTTCCCACAATCCTCTGTTGAGTGTTGCCTGTAAAGGTAAATTTTAAGGATTTTTTTTTTTAAATTATGTTCCTGTTACACTATAGTATATAGATAGGTCATATGTTACCAGCACTTGGTTCAGGTCCATGAGAGACAGATGAACAAACTCATAAGTCCCAAGTCTGGTAAAACTGCTATTTTAAAGGATAATCCTTTATTTTATTAAAACCTTAGGTCTTTATTTTAGTTGATAAAAAAGTCAATCTCCGGGTTTCTGGTATAAACTTTAAAAAGACTAAAATATTCTGAAATTCAGGTGGATCACCTGAGTTCTGTCAGCTGTCAGTAAATTGGAGGACATCTCATTGACCCAAGTTATCAAATATCTGTTCCTTTCTGTAAGGGCCAGTGTGAGGGACTGCTGTGCAGACCCAAACAAGCCCACCCTGGTGCTAAAAGTGTTTGTTTTTTTGTTGTTGTTGTTGTTTTCTAAAAACCTCACAAACAGGCTGCATCTTCTCTTCTGTCCCTGGCACCAGGCTTTGTTTACACTCTGAGCTGCCTTGGTGTAGATCATGGGGATGGTACACTCCTTTCCTGTTCACCTTCCCTTGCCACTGAGGTCTGGTAAGGCTGCAATCTCAGGAATCATTTGGTATTTTTGGGACTTCTACTTTCTTGTGGACATCAGTAAAGACTCTGGAAAAAAAAGCCGTGGCTATCGGGACATAAGCGCTGGTACATGGTCAAATAGTGTATTTGACATTGTGTCTGATACAAACATAACAAATGTGTTGTCCACAGTTTAACTACACTTCCTTTGTTACAAATCTGATATTTAAAATATTCTATTACAGGGTTTGCTTTCTGGGGTTCAAAAAAGTTGTTGTCCGTTTAATTTTATGATGTTTAAAGCTCCTTTCATTTTAGTGGTAGGGAGAGGCTTCAAGTCTACCACCAGGCTCTAATGGCTGGTCTCTGGGGGCCTACAAGGCGCCCCACTAATTTGGCTAAGGTAAGAGAGATTCAGCAGGGGGACACTGAGGCCCCCTCCGTCTCCTTAGAACAGTAAATAAAGATCTCACACGGATTTTGGCCTCAGTTATTGATAGAGAGAGTGCTAATAGGCCAGGGAGAGAGGGCAACCCGGGCAACCAGGGGACTAAAAGGCTACAGCTAAAAAAATGCTGAGGTACTTCACACCTGCCAGGAGATCCTCGAGGAAGAGACAGAAACTCGACGGGATCTCAACCATCAGCCCTTTCTGGATGCTGAGCTTAATTAGTATAATGGATGAAAGCAGTTACCTCGCAGAAGATACTTTTTCAGGATGGGTAGAGGCCTATCCCACAAAAACGGAGACAACACTGGTTGTGGCCAAAAAGATACCGGAAAAAATCCTGTCAAGGTTCGGAGTCCCCTGGTTAATAAGGTTGAACAATGGTCCTGCTTTTGTTGCCCGGGTAAATCAGGTATTGGCCAAGGTCCTTGGGGTACCCTAAAAATTACATTGTGCGTGTAGAGCCCAAAGTTCAGGTCAGGTAAAAAAATAAATAAAACCTTAAAAGAGACCATGACTAAATTATCCATAGAGATTGGTGTAACAGACTGAATAGCCCTCCTGCCCATGGCCCTCTTTAGGGCTTAAAATACTCCTAACTGTCTAGGACTAACTCCTTTTAAAATATTGTTCGGGAGACCTCCTCCCCTAACCATGCACAACGCGGTAATCTCCCCTAAAAATGTGCTCCCTTCCTCTGTACTTTCCAAACTAAAAGCTCTCAAGTTGATCCAACAGGACATCTAAAAACCGCTGGCCTCGGCTTACCAGCCAAGTGCTATCCGAGTACCGCACCAGTTCCAGGTGGGAGACACAACCTACGTGAGACACTAAACCGACAACCTTAAAGCCAGGTGAAAGGGACCCTTTCTCGTGCTCTTGACTACTCCAATGGCTGTCAAGGTGGATAAAATCAGCACTTGGATTCATGCCTTGAATGTCAGGCCAGCGCCCCCTAATGAAAACCCTCAACAATGGACTGCAGATAAGACTGATAACCTTTCTTCTGACTTCTGTGTCATGGTTCAGGTGGTACCTCAAATAACTTATCATGAGTCCTCTGAGTTTGAACAAGAGTTCAAATATAGGCCCCAGAGGTATCGCCGGGAGCCAGTTTCCCTCCCCCTCCCGGTCCTCCTTGGTTTGGAGGTAACAACTGGGGTTGGTACTGGAACAGCCGCACTGGTTCAGGGGGAACAACAGTATGTCGACCTTAAAACAACAATGGATAAAGATTTAAGAGCCATCAAACAGTCTATTAGCCAGTTAAAAACCTCTCTAACCTCCCTCTCTGAGGTGGTACTGCAAAATCTTAGAGGATTAGATCTATTATTCTTAAAGGAAGGGGGACTCTGCGCAGCTTTAAAGAGAGAGTGTTGCTTTTATGCAGATCACTCTGGGATAACAAGAGACTCCATAAAAAAAAAAAAAAAATCCGAGAGCGTTTAGATCAGAGACAAAAAAAAATGTGATAAAGGGCTATTTAAATGTTGGTTTGCTAAATCCCCCTGGTTGACCACTTTACTCTCAGCCCTTATGGTCCCTCTCCTCATCATCCTTCTGCTTTTCTGCTTCTGACCATCGGCCCATGCATACTAAATAGATTGGTGGCCTTCATTAGAAAAAAAATTAGTGCTGTTCAAATCATGGTTCTTAGACAACAGTACCAGCAATTACTGACTAGGGAAATAACCATGTCTTAAGGGATCCATGATTGGACCCCACAAACATTCCCAAAAAGAAAAAGGGGAGAATGTAGTAAAAAAAATCTTTAAAATGGATCAGGCATACGCTCCAGGAAGTCGTCTCCCTCCCCTTAAGCTTCTGAACCTGCTGTTCTTGTAAGATATGCTTAACAAACAGATTTGTGTCAAGTTAACCTTGATCCTGGTGGCTGAATCCTGTTCTGTTCCTGAAATTAGTTACTTTACTGTGGCTGAATCCTGTTCTGTTCCTGAAATTAGTTACTTTACTGTGAAAAGCACTGTCTGCAGTTTCTGCCCATAAAACCCCTCCCCTCCCCTTGTCTGGGGCCCATTTTCCTCTGCTCCTACATGAGAGAGGATCTTGGGTCCCAGTACGGAATAAAAGTACCTCCTGCCTTTGCATCAAGAAGCTGGCTTTGTGACTGATTGGGGTTGCCCGTTTCAGTGGCCTGAGTAGGAGAGTCAGACCTTTCACATGCCGGCCACAGCCTCCACACCAGCATGCTCATTGCTCAACAGGACCGGGTCCTGCTATGAAAAGGCCCACGTTTTAAACCAATTTGAATATTTTTCAAATGCTCCGCAAGCCAAGCAAAGCACGTCAGTGAGTGTGGCCCAGGGGCTCCCGTCTCCACGCTGCTGAGACAGTGGCCCACCAGGTCTCTGGAGCGCCCAACCAGAACTGACGCTGGCGGCACGTCTGGAAAGTGCCCGAGCCTCGCTTCCCTCCCGATGCGTGTGCGGAGCTTTCTATTTACCTGCTATTTTCTTATTACATTACAAAATAAACTGATTTTCTTCTCCGCCTTTCAAGCCTTTCAAACTGTTTCCCCACACCCCCACTATTATAGAAAATACAGACAAGGAACATGAAGAGGAGGATGTGAACCAGAGCCCACCCAGACATGGCCACGGTGTGAACAGAATGCTCTGCACACCAGGCCACGGAGCGAGCGGAACCCGGGCACACAGAGCCACGCTGTGGAGGAAAAGTCACGCACACACACACACACACACACACACACACACACACACACAGCCACGCTGTGGAGAAAAGTCACGCACAGAGGCACGGCATGGGCAGGCGCGCACACACACACACACAGCCACGCTGTGGAGGAAGAGTCATGCACAGAGGCATGGCATGGGTGGGCGCACACACAGAGCCATGCTGTAGAAGAAAAGTCACGCACAGGGGCATGGCATGGGCGGGGGCACACACACACACACACACACACACACAGTCACGCTGTGGGCGAAGTTACACACACACAGGGGCACGCACATGGACAGGTTTCCATGGGAGCGGCAGGGCAGGGAGAGTGGCCTTCTGAGTAGCTCGTTAACCCCTTCCTGCCCTCCTCCTGGACCTCCCCCCCGTACCCACACAGCCCCCTCCAGGACGGGCTTCTGCACACATTACCCTGGATCCCACTGACCCTGTGCCTGACTCTCGAACCCCGTCGCACACCCACGGCCTCGGCCAAGGCGGGCCCTGGGCTCTTAGGCTCCATTACTTCCTTTGCGGAGCGGCCAGTGCTGACACACTCCGGGATGCGCAGGGCCATGGCCAGGAGCTGTGTGCCGCTGCTGATCCCACCCTGGACTAAGGACCCTGTTCCCTTCCTCACCGCCCTGACATAAGTACACGGACAGGCCTCACACGGTGGCCCCGGCAGCTCCATGGGGACTCTGAAGGAGCTCTGGTGTGGCGCTGGCTGTCCCTCCAGGCACGGAGTCTGAGAAGCACTGGTCAGGTGGCGGACAGGGACACGGAGCCACAGGCATGGCCCTGACTAAGCCTCTGGTAACTGCTCCTCGAAGTCCTGGCCTATTACTGGCATCTCAGCGTCCTGCAGGCAACTTCAGGGATGGCCCATGCTGTGGGCTCAGCCCTCTGGCAGGATGGGGGACACGAGGTCTCCTGGCCCAGAGGAGACCATCTCTGAGCAGGGAGAGGTGTCCTCGCCATGCTGTTGACAAGCAAGGATGGGCCAGCTTCACCGAGGCCAAGGGCGCAGCCCCTCCCTCTCCCAGCCATTCCCACTGGAGGAGGGAAAGACAGCAAGACAGATAGAACAAATTAAAATAGCAACCCATTTTTCAGTATTGAGTTTATTTCACAATGCTGCTCTTCCTTGATCTCTTGAAATAGAATTAAAAAAAATTAGAGAAACTGAAGAAAAAGCCACACAAGTTTAAGAAAAGAAAGGGACAAGTGTTTGCATATGTGTGTGTGTTACATGTGTGAGTCTCACACAGACAGAGCCCTCGCATGAAAAGAAGATTATTTACACATAGCTGTCGTGTGGACAGCCGCTCACGTGAACAGAGCCACAGCAAGACAAATTCTACACACAAGCAGGGTGTGAGCTGACTCCCACAGGAACAGGGCCACAACAGAGACACAAAAGCCACACAAAGAGAGCCACAACGTGGGCAGAATCCCACAGAAACATCACTTGCCAGGCATAGTGGCACACAACCTGTAATCCCAGTACTTGGGAGGCTGAGGCAGGAGGATAGCAGGTTCCAAGCTAGTCTCAGCAACTTACCAAGATTCTGTTTTAAACTAAGAAATTAAAAAGGGCTGGGGGTATCGCTTGGAGTTAGAATGCCCCTGGGTTCAATCCCTAACCCCACAAAAAGAAATAAGTAAAATCAAAGGAGATAGAACATAACTCCCCACATACCGAGTGTGGGGTGCTTATAGGAAGATGGCAGGAAGTGACTTCAGACTGGTAGAACTCGACAAACACAACCTTGATCTTCCCTGGGGCAGGGAAGACATGGACAGGCACATGCTGAGCCTTCCCAAGAGACGCTCCTCATCCAGATCCCAACACACGGGCTAAAGCCACGAGCCAAAATAAACCTTTCTTCCTCCTTTAAGTTGACTTCCTCAGGGGTTTTGTCACAGTGGTGGCAGGCTGGCTAGCCTAAGTGTTCACACCCACCTCGGTGCTCCTCCTCAGACCTGACCCTGCCTCTGCACTTCTGAGGGGACGGATGTCACCGATGGCATGCCCTCGACTCCCCTGCCCCTGCTGGAAAGCTCCTCTGATGCCCTCCTGTCTTGATACTTTCTGTCCCTCTGGTCTCTGAGGGAGAGAGGTCTGCTTTGGCTTCAGGTCAACTTCCACCATGTTCAATGCCATGTCCGGTCTCCCTGGGACCGCCCTCTCTCGGGCAGCGCTGATCTCGCCCTCTTTCCTCTTTTTCTCTCTGGACTCTGACATGTTCAAGTCGCCCCTCTCTAACACTCCGTTCCTCGACCCCACGAGAGGCCCAGTAACCTCCCTTGCTTGAGGACAGGGGCACACGTTATGATCCAACAGAGCCCTGGTCTTGAACTTCAGGCCCCCTCTTATCAGCTAGGTAACCTCAGGAAATCACCAAGACAACGTTAAGGGCTGGGGAGGGTCCTGTGTCAGGCGTGGTGCCAGGGATTCTACCTCCCACAGTAGCAGAGTTCACGGAATCCCGTATCATCTTCAGGAGATGGGACATTGCTTTTTTTTTGTTTGGGTTTTTGGTGTTAAGTATTGGACCCAGGGGCATTCTATCTCTGAGCTACACCCTCGGCATTTTTTTTTGTTTTGTTTTGAAAGAAAGTTGCTGGGAGTCTCACTAAGTTGTTGACACTGGCCTTGAACCTGTGATCCTCCTGTCTCAGCACCCAAGTCCTGGAATTACAGGTGTGTGCCACCACGCCTGCCAGGGTGCTACATTTAATTGAAGATGGAGGCACCTGGGCACTTACAACACTGTTATGCCTTTAGCCCGCCCGGTAGAGATAAGTAGACCAGGAGATTTGCACGGTCTTAAGTAAAAGTGGAGTCCTGTCAGAGGAAAGACCAAACACTAAATCTCTTCCCTCCTAATTATATATTTATTATTTATTTATTTATTTATTTATTGGTACTGGGGATTGAACCCAGGGGTATTCTACCTCTGAACTATACCCCCAGCCCTTTTTATTAATTAATTTTTATTTTTAAATTTATTTTGAATTATTTATTTATTTGAAACAGGGTCTCGCTACATTGCTGAGAGTCTCTCTTATGTTACTGAGGCTAGCCTCGAACCTGTCATCCTCCTGTCTCAGCCTCCCAAGTACTGGGATTGCAGGCCTGCACCACCATAACTGGCTACCCCACTTACTTTAGAAGTGGAAAATAAGCATTGAGCGCACTTCTTGTTCTAAACAGCTCTAACGTGTGGATGCTCAGAATCGTGCTGCAGCTCTGACGAAAGTGTCCTCTAAGTTGAGGACACATGTCGCACACTTGACTGACAAGATGGGTTCTTTTTCAAGCAAAGTTGCAGCGTGGATGGCGGCAAAGCCTGGCCAAGAGGGAAACATAGGGAGTGCGCCGTGGTGAGCTGAGCCAGCCCCTGGGCACCTCACACTGTGACAGCCATTTATTCAAGCATGAAAACTGGGACACTGTTCTCACACGCTAATTAGACAAATAAATGAGATATGCAAATATTTTGTAAAAGTCTACTGGCTCCAATATTATGGCCAGATGAAAGTTAATAAAGAAAACAACCTAAAAGGGTCACCCTAAAGCTGACATCCTTCATCCTGACCACCTGGCTCGGGATAGTTCTGGAAACAAAACTCAAGTTCAAGTCCCGGGCCGCCCCACCCTTGGAGATAGACAGGATCCAGTCCCTGGAATGTCACAGGGCCAGGTCTGCCCAGAGGTCAGAGGAAGCCCAAGCAAGAAGTGTGGAAGTTTCCAGAACTCCATGGTGCTGCTGCTGAGGCCTATGTGCCCACCATTCCTTCCCCAGGGGACCCTCAAAACAGAGAGCAGAGTGGGGTGCATAAGGAAACACTCAGCACTGGGTGCGTGTACGTCTGCACCACGTTAAGCTTCACTGTGATGTGTAATTAACTACACCAGTAAAAATATTTTTTAAGAGGCCAATGACAAGAAGGATTTTGTGGGGAGCCTCAAGTCATTCAGGGCAGGGCTGAGTATAACCCCGCACGGCCCTCTGTGAAGTGTCCGCCCTGCCAAGCCACCCCACTTCAGAAGCTTCTGTCTTCCGTCTACAAAACAGGAATTGTGGTGGAGCTGCCATCGACACTGAATGAAAACGTGCCCACAGAGCGCCCGGACCTGACCCCTGCAGATGTGCTCCTCCTGGGAACAAAGATGCTCGGGCGGGGGCTGGGCATGGGGCCGACTTCAGTTTACAGATGTCTGCTGAGGGCCTTCTCTGGGCCTGTCCTCGTGAGAAGTTCCTGCCCATAACAGCAAATGCACAAGTAGACAGATGTTGACTCCACAGCTGGAATAGGCAAGGCCCAGGAGAGCTGTGTGTGGGAGAGGCAGCCCCAGGGTAGGTTTCCGGGCTTCAGCATGCTCCTTGGAAGCAATGCATGAGAAAAGAGGCAGATGCAGCCGCAGGCCCAGGCAGAGGTGAACGGTGGGGCACGTCAGAGGAACTTCACCAGGCATTTGCTGGAGTCGGGATCACTTTCTCTCACCCAGATAGAATTCTCCTTAGCCCAGCTTCTCTACAGTTTGGGCCCAAGGCTGCTCTCTGAAGCTTTAATCCTATTACACGGCCACCTTCAGAGAATAGGAGGCCATCCCAGACCTGTGTGTCATCTGCCCAGAATAGAATTCCAGTCACACTGGCAATGTCGTCAGGCCCAGGGGGCTCACAGTGAGCAGGCTGCAAGGGTGGCCAAGGAGCAAGTGAACAATGCAGGAGACAGAGGCAGAAGGAACCCCACCCTGAGATGCCCTGGAGCCGGCAAGTCCCAGAGCGCTAAAGCCAAGATCTGCATAGACATAGGAAATGAAAAAGAGCGGCTTGCTTGTTTTTGAAAATTTTAGTTTGGGATCCCAAGGCTCTCAGTACACTTAAGATAAGTTTATTAAGACACCAAGTAAGAGCCCGGGCTGTAGTTCAGTGATGGAGCATTTGCCTAGTATGCACAAAGTCTTGGGTTTGATCCCTAACACTGCAAAATAAATGCATTAATTAACTAAATAAAATATTATCAGATGACCTCCAACCAGTCCCCATAGCCATGGGATCTAGACTGAGTAATTCTCCACAAAAGAAACCTTCTCTTAAAAAACATAATCATCCATCCATCCATCCATCCATCCATCCATCCATATATGCATTCATCCATCTATCCATCCATGTATCCATCCATCTATCCATCCATGTACCCATCCATCCATCCATCCATCCATCCATTCATATATGCATTCATCCATCTATCCATCCATCCATGTACCCTTCCACTCATCTGCCCATTCACCCATTCACCCACTCATTGATTCAGTATTTGTTTACTGCATGCTTACTAAGTACCAGGCCCTGTTCTAACACTGGAGGGGACAATGGTAACCAAGAAAACACCGGCCTCGTCCTGCTGAAGGTCACATTCAAATGAACAGGCTTGGAGGTCCCACACCCAGGCGAAACTTCTTTCCTGAGTCAGCCAAGCAGCAAATAAACATGGTTCCATTGAGTTCCATCAGAGCTCCCACTCAGTATCAGTCTTACAAGCAGGGGGTTTCTCCTCCTCAGTTTACCTCCTTCTTCTCCAGCACAGCCCCTCCAAACTGAGATCAAGCCTAGCTCAGAAGGGGTTTCCTACAATGCAGTCAGGATCCCCATGTAATAAGGTGAAAAGGCTGCATATGCTGGGAGTGGTAGTGCATGCCCACCTGTAATCCTGGTACTCAGGAGGCTGAGATAGGAAGAGCACAGGTTTGCAGCCAGCCTCAGTAATTGAGTGAGGCTCTCTGCAACTTAGTGTGATGCTGTTTCAAAATAAGAAAATAAAATAGGGCTGGGGGTGTAGCTCAGAGGTAGAATGCCCCTGGGTCGATCCCAGCCCTCACAGGAGCAGATGGGGGGAGCTCTGCTCCCCACTGGGGACAGGGTAACTCACACAATCTCTCCAGCCAAGGCCCCACTAAGGTTCCTGAAGCACTCTCATGGCTTTTGTACAAATTGAGAGAGAAACTAAGGAATGCAGGACAGAGGCCAAAATATCTCCTTATTGACACAAGCTAGGCTGGAGGACATGGCTAAGGGTCTGTTAGAAAAAGAGCTATGGACACTGTGGTCCAGCCCTAGACACATCTGGCCACGTGGCCCAGGTGGTGATGGACTGGGAGGCATCGGCCTAGAAGGAGGCTTCCCTGGGCTAGCCTTCAAGGCCTGTCTCCTAGGGACAAGGATGCAGGAAAGGGGCAGAGCAGGTCTACAAGGGCCTGAGTCTCGCTCTCAGCCTCAGCGAGGCGGGTCGTTTGTAGCCACATGTTGGAGTGAGTAGAGGGTGTTGAAAGGCCAAGCTGAGTTGCACACTTAAGGAAATACTGTGTCTCTACCTAGGGGGTGTCCACCCTCGAGGCACACGGTGGCCAAGCCAGACCCACTGTTACCCTCCATCCCTCGCACCCAACTGCCCCCAGGCTCCCTCCATCCCACCCCTGCACATGCTTCATATCCCTCCCCTTTCACACTTACTGATTATTTGGTCGTGCTTAGACCATCACCATAGTTCCAACGGCCAACCTCTCACCCCCTCCGCCCTCCAGTAGACAACCAGGGCTGTCCGTCCATCCACAGTGCAGGCCGGTCCCTCTCCTGCATGGGGCTTCCTCCACCAGCTCTCTGGGGCTCTTGAGTGACATGTGTCATCACGGCCCTGACTCACCTGTCCCCTCAGTCACTCAACCCCACCACAACCTCTCCAGCAGGCTATGGAAACTGAGACCAGAGTCAGCCCTCGTTTCCCCCAGACTGGACCACGTAGGTTCACCCCCGGTGTCCTCATACATTCTACTCTGCAGAATGTTCTTCCCCCACGTGGTTTGCTAACCAATTCCTACTTGTCCTTCAAAATTCAGCGTGAGTTTGGGCACTTTTGTCTACATGGCTTACTCTAACCTTGGTGACCCTTTCTGGGCTCCTGCTCATAACTCCATGACATCACTATCTCATGTTGACTGTAACTGCTGATTTCCACTCCCTCTGCTCCCCACCCCTCTTAATCTCCCTAATAAATTCCAACTGACCTTAGAGCGAAGAAAGATAATTCAGGGAACAGAATTCTGATAAGCAATATCCAATTGATATTTCAGAGAGATTACAGAGCCATTGCATCTGAAAATAATAACATACTACTATTTTTTAAAAGTTAGACATGGTAAAAAGCTCTTGAAATTTAAAAATAACTGTAGACATAAAACTATGTAGTCAGGAAAGGGTTCAGAGTAGAGCAACTCCCCTGGGGAAATATGAAGGGGAAAACAAGAGAGGCAATAAATCCAAAAAATCAGTGTTGTTAGAAAATAGAAAAATGGGGAGAGGGGATAAAGAATTACCAAAGAACTACTAGAAGAAAATTTTCCAGAATGAAGAGATAGAAGCTTTCAAAATGAGACCACCTATCATGAGCCAAGCAGGAAAAAGGAAAAACCAAAACCAGAGACATCACTGAGAAATCCCAACACACAAGACAAAGGGCTTGCAGAGACAAAGTATAAGTATGTACAGAGGAACACAGGGCTTCCCATGAGCAGACTTGATGCCAGAAGAAAACTGAGCAAGCTGGGCATGGTGGCGCGTACTTGTAATCCCAGGAAGCTGAGGCAGGAGGATCACAGGTTCAAGGTCAGCTTCATCTACTTATTGAGGCTCTCCACAACTTAGTGAGACTCTGTTT
>PVLC010025772.1:0-23362 GCA_004027655.1 Graphiurus murinus | reverse complement strand
GTGGATGCTAGGGAGAAGATGGGGCATAGGAGGGTCTCTAGATGAAAAAGAGAGATCCTCGATAAGCAAAGAAATTGATTTAATTGTAGTGGATTCATGGGGCAGAGGGACACCCTAAAGCACATGATGTACCTACACAATCATATCAAGGTCACTCACTGAAGTGAACCTTAGGGGGAGGGAGAGGGAGGGAATGGGGGGAATCAGGGAAGGGGTCAAATGAGAATTGTGTGCAAATATGTTGTTAACAATTTGTACTTAACAAAGATGTATGCTATATTGCATGAGTTACTACAATAAAAATTTTTTTAAAAAATATGCAGAAAAATGGAAATGAACCCTACTTTCTCACCCTGCACAAGAGTCAACTCAAGGTGGATCAAAGACCTGGAAGTCAGGCCAGACACCTTGCAGTTACTTGAAGAGGGCATAGGTCCAACACTTCAACACATAGGCACAGGTAAAAACTTTCTCAACAGGACCTCAAAAGCACAAGCAACTCAAAGGAAGATCAGTACATGAGATTGCATTAAACTGAAGAGCTTCTGTGCAGCAAAGGAAACTATCAAGAACCTTAACAGAGAGCCCAGAGTGGGAGAAGATCTTTGCCAGGTACTCTTCTGATAGAGGACTAATATCTAGGATATACAGAGAACTCAAGAAACTCACAGCTAAGAAAACAAATAACCTAATCAAAAAATGGGCAAAGGATCTAAATAGACTCTTCACAAAGAAGAAATCCAAATGGCCAATAAATCTATGAGGAAATGTTCAACATCATTAGCAATCAGAGAGATGCAAATCAAAACTACCTTGAGA
Organism: Graphiurus murinus; assembly: GCA_004027655.1. NCBI lineage: Eukaryota > Metazoa > Chordata > Mammalia > Rodentia > Gliridae > Graphiurus > Graphiurus murinus. Next base: position 22,543 of record PVLC010025772.1, on the reverse strand, counting down.
TTTCACCTAACCCCAATCAGAATTGCAATCATCAAAAACATGAACAACAAATGCTGGTGAGAGTGTGGAGAAGTGGGAACCCTAATATATTGTTTGTGAGATTGCAGATTAGTGCAACCACTTTGGAAAACAGTATGGAAAATTCTCAGATGAGTGGGAATGAATCTACCATATGATCCAGCAATACCACTTCTGAGTATCTACCCAAAAGAATGGAAACCAAACTATCAGACCGAAGCATGTGTATCTATGTTTATAGCTGCACAAATCACAATTGCCAAACTGTGGAACCAGCCAAGATGTCCATTTACAGATTAATGAATTACAAAACTATGGGATATGTACACAATGGAATATTACTCAGCATAAAGAAGAACAAAATCATGTCATTTTCAGGTAAATGGATGGAATTGGCAAACATTGTGCTAAGTGAGATTAGTCAGTCACAAAAAGTAAAAAATAGTATGTTCTCCCTAATATGCAGATGCTAGGGAGAAAATGGGCCATAAAAGGGACTCCAGATGAAGAAGGAGAAACCTTAGATGAGCAAAGAAGATGACTTAACTGAAGGTGATGGGGGAACACCCTAATGTACATGAGGTACTTTCACAAACATATCAAAATCAATCACTAAACTGAACCTGAGAAGGAGGGAGGGCAAGGGAGTGGGGCAGGAATTGGGGAAGGGTTAAACGAGAAATGAGTGCATGTATGCCTTTACCAGCTTGTACCTAACAAAGTTGTATGATTACAATGCACTAATTTTAAAAGTGAATTAAAATTTTTCAACCTGCAAATGCAAACCTTGGCTCCCTAAAGAATCCCTGCAATTTACTCTCAGCCAAAAGGACATGTGTGACCAGTACATCCTGTTGAGGACACGAGTCCAGAGACTTTGTGTGCCTGGGGGATAAATAGCATGCTTTCCCACCAACCACTTTCCTGCAACCTTAGTTCTAACATTCATTATTACAAATATTACAATCCTAATAACCATCACTTGTACCTGACTATAGCAACAAATGAACTTCTATCAGGTCAGTTTCTCATCTTAACAATGAGAGATGCCAATGGAAACAGCCAAATTCTGAAGCACATTTTGTTAGCATTTCATTTGAATGTTCCTTGTTGACAGATCCACTTAGATTCAGTTTGATATTTTACTTTGAGATCAAGATTGATTCATTCTGTTTGACTCCCCTATCTCATTCCAAATTTTAACAATTGACATTTACTGCCACTCTGCTGACATATTTATTCTACCTCTATTGACATATTTATTCTCTACACAAATCCCATCAAGTAGGCAGTATTGTTTTGCAGATGAGCAAGCTGAGACTGTGAGGTGAAGCATGAAGACTCCACAAGTGGAAAATACCTGAGTGGAGCTTGAACCCAGGTGGTTCTGCCCAGGAGTCAGGCTTCTCTCTGCTTCCCAGGGGAGGAAACCTGCTAACCTTGAAAGACCCAAGCAGCGCTTGAGAATTGAAAATAAAGCACATGCCTACTTTATAAGGATTCTGATGGGAGCTGCTTTAATTTGTAGAATAAGCAACATCTTTTTATTTTCTATTTTCTTCAGAATGTGTGAGCCTCATTTTATTTATATACTCTTTGATATTTGTGGTAATTTCATGTAAAGTTTCCCGATTTTATCCCTAAAGGTTTGTAACTTTCCCAAATATACATTATTTATATATATATATATATATATATATATATATATATATATATATATATATATATAAAATCAGTGTACTTTATTGTTACTGTTGTCAATGAACTTCTATAGATTTATTCAATGTCATAGATTTATTCAACATACTATATGATGGCAATAGTTGAATTTTGTGGGAAGTGATTGATTTTTACATGGTGTCCTTGTATTCAGCTAACTTGATGAACTTTTATAAGACCTACTAGTGTTCTCAGTACAATGTCTTCGAATTCTCTGATAGTTGAAAAACTATAAATTGTGTGAAATTCATTGATTATTTTTTTCAATGTAGATTTTTCCCTCAAAGGGAATATTGTTAAAATAATATTTCCCTCCATTTAAAAATATTTATTTTTAATTGAGAAATATTAATTTATGTTTATGATATACTATGTGATATTTTTATATATGTTTACAATGTGGAATGAGTAAATCAAAGTGATTAATAAATCCATCATTTCACATTTTTCCTTTCTTCTGGTGAAAACATCTAAAGTCTATTTTCTTACCAATTTTGAAATGTGCATTGTGGTATTATTTACCATAATTATCATTCTGTGGCATGGATCATTAAAGCTTATTCCTCAGCCAGGCATGGTGGCACATGCTTATAATCCCAGTACTTGGAAGGTTAAGACAAGAGGATCACAGGTTCACAGCCAGCCTCAGTGACTTAGAGGTCCTCTGAAACTTAGTGAGACCATATTTCAAAATAAAGAATATAAAATAGGGCTGGGGGTGTAGCTCAGAGGTAAAGTGCCCCAGGGTTCAATCCACAGTACTGAAAAAGCAAAAAAGCTTATTCCTCATATCAAACTGGAAATTTGTACATGGCAGCCAACATCTTTCTCCCCTTTATTTTTTAAATAGACTTTATTTTTTAGAGCAGTGTCAGGTTCACAGCAAAACTGAGCAGAAAGTACAGAATATCCCTACTCTATATTCCCACAGTCTCCCCCACTATCAACACTCCACATTATGGGAACACATTTGTTACAGTGATGAGCCTGCACTGATACATCATTATTACCCAATATCTATAGTTTACATCACAATCACTCTTAGATATCATAGTTCACATTAGGGCTAACAAATTATACATCATAGTTTACATTAAGGATCACTGTACATTCTATGGGTTTCAACAAATGTATAATGACACGTATCACCATTTTAGTATCCTATAAAATATTTTCATTAGAGTAAAAATCCTTTGTGCTCCATTTGTTTAACCCTCCTTCCTTCCCTTATAACCTGGTAATTACTCATATTTTTACTCTCTGTAGTTATTCTTTTTCCTGAATGCTATATACTTGAAATTACACAGTGGGCATCCATTACATATAACTTTCCTTCATGTCTTTTTATGGCTTGATAGATCATTTCCAGTTAACACCAAATGGAAATTCGTTATCTAAATCTTTGCTAGTATTCTGATCAAGAACTAACATCTAGAATATGTAAGGTACTTTAAAAACTTAACACTAAAAAATTAATAAATGGGAAATTAAATAGACACTTCCAAAAGGAGAAATACAAATGGCCAATAAATATAAATGTCCACTATCATTAGCAATCAGGGAGATGGCAAATTAAAACTACACTCAGATTACATCTAACCCCAATTAGGATGGAAACCATCAAGAAGTCAAACAACAATAAATGCTGGTGAGGATGTGGGAAAATAAGAACTCTTATACACTGTAGGTGGTATTGCAAATAGTGCAGCCTCTATGGAGATCAATGTGGAGATTCCTGAGAAAATTGGGAATGGCTCCACCATATGATCCAGCTACAACACTCCTGGGTATCTTTCCATAGGGCCTGAAATCAGAATATTACAATGATACATGCATATCCATGTTTATGGCAGCACAATTCATAATAGCCAAATTATGGAACCAACTTACGTGTCCATCAACATATAAATTGATTACAAAATTATAGGATATAATGGAATTCTACTCAGCCACAGAGGACAAAATTATGTAATTTTCAGGAAAATGGATGGGCCTGGAGAACACATTAAATGAGATTAAGCCAGTCACAGAGAGTGAAGAGTCATATGTTTTCTTCCATATGTGGAAGCTTGGGAGTAGTCAGGATACAAGAGGGAGTTTAGATAATGGAGGAGAAACCCTGGTGGAGTGAGGAAAGTGGTCTAGGGGATGGAGGGAGAGGGTGAATTAATGAAGGAAACATTTACATTGACACCATATACATATATGAGAATACCAATGCCAATCTCAATATTATGTATGGGGAAGGGGAGAGTGAGTGGGGAGGGAGCAGGGGGAGAGCTCACCAAGTGCTGTGTGCATGTCACCAACCATCACATGAACTATATTACTATGTGAGACTCTAATGCACATGTATGTCACCATCACAATGAACTATATTATGATGTGAGACAATAATGCATCAATACAAGGACAAAAACAAAAAATAAATTTCAGTTTACTTATCCATGCACCTACTGAAGGACATCTTGGTTGCTTCTAAATTTTGGCAGTTATGAATAAAGCTTCTGTAAACAGCAATGCACAGGCTTTGCACGGACATCCTGGATCCGGCTTCAAATCATTTGAGTAAATAACAAGAGGTATGGTCTCTGGATTGCATGATGAAAATACATTAACTTTCGCGGGAATCTGCCAAACTGTCTTCCAATGTGTCTGGGCCATTTTGAATTTCCATCATCAATGATTGAAGGTCCCTGTCACTCTGCATCCTTAACAACATTTGGTATGGTCAGTGTACCTCTTTTCAAGAGGAAAAAATAAATGAAGAAAGCTATATAATGGCTCTAGAGTGGAGTGTCACCAACTAGGAGGATTCATTTGAGTCAGAACCTGAAGTGCCAAGATTTACTTATGTAGAACTTAACTTGTATCCACATATCATTAGAGCCTAAGCTAGACCTTCCGGCATCCAAAGGATGCAATTTTAAGGGTGTCATTACTGTCCATGAGGCAGGGTCTCGATTTTAAATTGTGCAATATAAGAACTAATAGCTTATATATTTCTTGAATATATAAGTATTCTTGAATATATAAATATATATATTTCTTGAATATATAAGGACTTGAATGGGATAAGTGTTGATTTCCAACTTCCTTGCCATTGTAATAATAAGAAACATTGGCACTATTTTTAGTGTCACTATTATTATTACCTAAAAATGCTCCACAACCCACAGAACCTGTATGGGTGATGACAGCTGTATGCTTCCTAGTATAATCAGCTCACTGCTGTTTTTATGTCACCTCAATGTTTTCTTTCAAGATGAAAACTTAAATAAACACAAAATCTACCTTAAGAGTAAGCCACTGATAAATACATTTATATGTTTTTGTACATCTCTTTCATATTGTGCATTTTCTGAAAGAGTCTGCATAAATTACATTACATGAAACTCTTCATATTACTTACATTGATAGGATTCTACATCATTAGGAATTTTCACAGGACTTTTGACACTACTTGTTACAACTGACAACTTTCTTGTGTTTTCTACCTTCACAGGGTTTTGATCCAGTGTGTATTCTCACATGGGAACTAAGAGGGCACCTTTGCACATTTCTTCTACTGAAGGTTTCTCACCAATGTGGGTTCTTTTATATCTTCAGATTTAACCAAGATGACTGAAAGAGTGCCCATGTGACTGCCATTTAAAGGAGTTCACTCCACTCTGCATTTTCATGAGTGCAAGAAAGGTTGTGTGACAACGAAGCCTTCCTACATTCTATATTTGGGGTTACCCTTCTTTATGAATTTCTCATATTTATGAATGTATCTGGGACCCCAGTAGGCTTTCCCACACTGCCTACATATAAGGCTTCTCTCTGCTGTGAGTTTGTTCATTTATTCAAAAATCACCCAAAGAACTGAAAGTTCTGCATTATTGGCATCCATAGACTTTCTCCCTTCTGTAAATTCCTTCATGTTATCAAATGGAGCTGTGATAAGTGAAGGCTTTCTCACATTGCCTAAATACCTAGGGTTTTTCTACAGTGTGATTTCTTTTAGGTCTTAGAATGGAATTGGAAACAGTAATAGCTCCCCCCTCCCAGTGGTTACATGCATAGGGTTTTTCTCTCTTGTGAGTTCTTCATGTTTTCCAATGGAACTAGAACTAATAAAGGCTTTCCTACATTCTTAGAATTCATACAATTTCTCTTCAATGTGCTTTATCTCATATACTCAAAGTGAAGTAGAACAACTGAACACTTTTCCACATTGCTTGCATCCATAGGGTTTTCCCACATGTGATGTCTTTCAAGTATGGGAAATGAACTCAAACAGTCCAAGACTTTAGCACATACCTTACCCCTTTAGGGCCTATCTCCATCATGTGTTGTCCTATGTTTTTGAATGCATGCAAGAATAATGGAATAATAATAACTATCTCCACAGCGCTTACATACATAAGAGTTCTCTCCAGTGTGAATTCTTGCATGTATTTGAATGTACTGTGTCTCCTGAAGGCTTTTGCACCTTGATTATAATCTTGGTGTTTCACTCCAGAGTGAAATGTCTCATAATGAATAAGAGAACTGAGACATGTAAGGAATTTATCACAATGTTTACCTTCATTGGGTTTCTTGTGTAATTATTTTCATGCTTTGGAAAACATTCAGAATAACCAAAGGCTTTTCCATATTCCTCACGTTTTTATGGCTTCTCTTCATATTCCTGATAGAGACTCATATGCTTTGTATCTAGTGTAAATTCTGAGATGCACAGTTAGGAATAAAAGACCAACAAGGACTTCTCCACATATGTGGCTTTCAAATAGTTTTACTTCAAGAAAAAATTTTCTTGTTCACAACTGGATCTATAATCCACCTGCATATTTCTCCACATTGTTTACCTTCTTTTTGTTCCCATAGGCTCTCTACTGCTTGACTTCTTAGATCTCCCCTTGCATATTTTTACTCATCTTTATTGTTTTGGTCTTTCCTTTTCTCCTAAAGCAACCAGGTTCCTGAAAGTCTCCCAAATCACATCTCTGTAGAGCTTCTTCTAGGAAGGATCATACAGATCTCACTCCTCAAGGTGAAGTTCAGTCACATCCTCAAAGGTCGCTGACTTCATTTCCAGGTTCCAGGGTCCCCATGTATCTTCCCCATTCTTCAGTCAGTAAAAGTGAGAGGGCTACGGGGTTCTAGTCACCTGGGGCTTCTCTCAGCAGCATATTCTCTGTTATTTGGGTGACTTTATTTTCATTGAGTATTTCATGCTTTTCCCCTCATCCCTAAAAATAATTCTTTTGCTTTCTGTTCCTATGAATTTAACTATTATAGATACATCATATAAGTGAAATTATACTGTATTTTATTCTTTGTGACTGGCTCACTTCACTTAAGAAAATGTCATCAAAATGTATTCATGTTGTAGCAAATGATTACTTTATTTTTAAGGCAAAATAATATTCCACTGTATGTATAGACATTTTCTTTAGCCACTCTTCTGTCAGTGGACCTTCAGTTTATTTCTATCTCTTGACCTTTGTCAGCTGAGCTTCTATGAACATGGTATGGCAAATACCTCTTCTAGGACTCTGTTTTCAGTGCTTTGGGATACATACTCAGAAGTTGAATTGCCTGATCATATGGTAATTCTAGTATTAATTTCCTTAGCAATTGTTACACTGAACATTTGCACTAAAAATGTACAGAGTTTTCTCTTTTTTCCATATTGTAGCCAAAATGTGGGATTACAGTTTTTGATAGTAGTCATGCTAATAGGTGTGAAAAGCCTGTGAGTTGGGATCTGAAACCCAGCAAGAAACACTGAGACAAAAACCCAAGGAAGGCATATCCCACCTCACCCATCCATGTTGCCATCATTGCCCCAAGAAACAAATGGAAACTCCCCTTGATTTGGCCCATCCTGCTCTCTGGTCACAAAGCCTCCCTATTCTATCACCGTACTACTGTATGTTTCAAGTGAACTTGGCCACCTGGTGTCCCCCAACAAACCGTGTGGTCTTGTCATCCCTTGTGTTCTCTCAGGCTCCCTCTCAGTCAACTTCTCTCTGTGTTGAAATTCCCCAGATCCCTGAGGGGCTCTCAACTGCGCTCCCCTGTGCATCTGTCCTCACTTCCCAGAACCTCCTTTCAGCATTTCTCTGCCTCCCTTGTGTTTCCTTAGAACACTTTGTTCATGACTGTGGAGGGGCAAGGGCAGACCCTGGGGGAATGCTTCACTGCAAGGACCCTGATGGCTGAGGTAGGATGCTCTCAATTGACAAGCCAAAGTAGAGAAGAGTTTCTTTTTTGTAAATTTCAGAGCTTCGCTTGATTTGATATCCCTTTTGCTACTCTTCCCTCTTCCCACTATTCTCTCCAGAGATACAGGAAACCACTGAATTTCGTTCATAATCATCACTATGCTGCTAACATTTCTCCCTGGACTGCACAAAGGGAAGCTGGGATTGCAAGCATGTATCCTTTTACACTGCAAATGAATCCCAACCAGTCCAAGTGCTGAGCTAATATAGCATGAACCAAACCAGACTCTGCCCTTGACATGAAGTAGCTGGAGTCAAGGGGGAAGCCTGCATCGACTAACCAATTACTTATTAGAAAATTACAACCTGGAGAGAATGAGGGGCTTCACAGACAAGAGTTCCCAGCCAAATTTGTGTCGCACAGACTCAGAAGGTCTGGGCAAAGATTTATTCGCGAGTGACAAGTATTCAGAGAAGTGAAAGACAGGCCTGGGGACATGGATGGACAGTTGCAGGAGATCAGGAGTGGCCGAATCTATGGTGCCACCTCCTTCCTCAGCAGGTTTGGCTGACAGATTACCATAAACTGAGGGAGATCATTAGGCTAAAGGATGAATTAATAGCCAAATCTAACACTCCTCCAATATACTTACAAGCTGATATAGAAGCCTTTGGCACTACAGAACTAACGCCCAAGTTGATGGGATTCTTCTAGAACCCACTTCAAAAGAATATTACAGAGAGACTAGTATCACTGCTAATGAAAAATTCTGAACTTGAGATAATATGTTAGAGGATTGGCACATTGGGATCCTGTTTCCATTAAGGTAGCATGTGGATGGCTGGTAAAGTCTGGGGAAGCATATACATTTATGGGGCACTACTAAAACAAATACAAAGAACAGGCAGAGATGCATGAGGAGGGCCAGGAGAATCTGACTGTCATGGAAGCCAAGGAAACAGGAATTTCAAGAAGAGGATGCATGTTGAATGACAAGATATAAGACAGAGAACTGGAAAAAAAGATGTGAGGTATCTCAATAGGAATGAGATCCTATTGTAGAAATTAAAGGGCTCTAGAAATTCAAAGGGGGACAAAATTCATTATGAGCTGTGAATTCTCCAGGAAGGAAGTCTCTGAGAAGAGGACCACAGTTGATTTGAACATGAAGGATTTAGAGGCTGAGGATGGCAGATAAGAGGAAGGAAGGCCCTTCAGAAGTGCGGAGCAGCCTGGCACGATGCCTAAACATGAGGCTGAGCCTGGCTAGGCTGGAGGATGAAGATTCCCACACTCCTTCTGACATTTTGACAAACTAAGGGCTCCATTAACTAAGTATTAAGGTATGCTGGCACTGATGATCATTGGTCACAGTGTGTATACTTTAGTTCGCTAGCACAGGTTTTCTTAACTCTGATACTCTTCACATTTGAGGCTGACTTGTGCATGTAAGAAGGCTTAGCAACATCCCTGGCTTCTCCACACTTTTTGCCAGTAGTACATCCACCACCATCCAGTTGTGACAACTAAAACATCTCCAGGTGATGTCCACAGGGGAGGAGGGAAGTGCGGAATAAATCTGCCTTTGTTGAAAATCACTGCTCTGGCAGCAGGAAAACTTGACATCAGCTCCCTCCTATACCTCTTCTAATGTCTCCAAGGTCAGATGCTCACAACTGTGGAATGTTTATGATTCACCGGAAAATGGGGGCCTTGAAGTGGAGGAACAGTTCTAACTCACTGGAGAAGATATGGGTGTAGATACCTAATAAGCCAAATGATCTATCACTTGGTGAGAAGATTAAAAATTTAACAAAACATTTGCTAATGTCACGTTGTATAAATTTCAGGATTACAGTGAAGGAGCCAAGAAGAATCAGCCAGAAGCTGGCACCAGACCCTGGCCCAATTTCCAAATCCGGCTTCTGATCTTAGGGCATTAGTTGGATCCGGGTTAGATTATATCACAGTAAAGGTTATATCTGCCTTCTCCCTTCCTGACCCCAAAATCCTTATTCTGGAAAGTAAACAATGCTATTAGTGCCCAGGTGTCATGCCAATGCATGGTTTTAATGTTGGGTCTGACCCCTGCCTTTACTAAAGAATTACATTTGAGTAAACTTCACTTTCTAAACACACCTAGAAATAAAATAAGTAATAGGTAACATAATTAATACATTATTTTCAAAACGTAAAATTCTGCTCTTGAAAGTCAATTACACAATCATTTATTAAGCATCTACTATCTGATGTTGCCACACGAAGACAAGAATTACAAAAGTCACATGGTCAAGAAGCATGAATAGGGAAGTACCCAGGGATGAGGATCTTGGAAATATCTGGAGAGGTTCTCTGAGAGAGCAATGGTGTCTTGTGAAGCCAGGAGATTCCCAGAGCAGGGTAGAGGGATGGGCACAAGACATAGGCCATCTCCAAGGTGACTTAGGGAATGAATAAGATGTTTCAATCTAGAGAAATTGAGTCAGAGAAAGGAAGAAGATACTCCACAGGGAGCATAGGCCTGGAGCAGAGAATAGGTTTACACAAAAATCAATCCACAGGTCTCATGGTGCGCCAATGGAATCAAGGCCTCGAGGATCTGAGCCATGCTATGGAGATGTGTGCCACAGCATGGACATCCCTGAGCATCAAGCTAAGTAATCAAATAACGTTGGCTGCAGTCTCTAGAGCCAGTGCACTTTGTTTCCTAATGGTCCTAGTTCCTCATGTCATTGGAGGTTTGTCATAAACAGAATTATGTAAAAATAATGAGTAACAGCTGACATTTACCTAGCATGCTTTGTGTGCCAGGCAATATTCCAAGGACTTTGAATACTTTATCTCACTATAGCTCCAAAAGCTCTGTGACCATACCCATTTTAAAGGATACACAGAGTATTAACTCTCCCATCCAGTTGGAGAAGGGACCAGGCCCTAGAGTGAGGGGCTTCTCCCGTCAGGGTCCCTTGTTCCTGAACCTTCTGGGCGTGGTGTCCATGCACTTGCCCACTCCCCAGGAACATTGGTGTGGCCCAGTCCAGTTCCTCTCTGAAGGTGTGATGTGGCCTCCAGGCCTAGCCTGAGTCAGGCTTTGTTTGCAAATGACAGGAAAAGGGAAAAATAAAATCTCTAATAGGAAACATGTCATGTGTACAAATTAAATAGTGAAGACACATTTTCAGATCAGCGGTATAATGAGTAAGTCTCATTACAAAATGATTTTGAAATTTCCATGAAATAACAAGAATACATATCAGACAGGCTAATTCTCCATGTTGTCTAATAGAATAGAGTCACATCTAAGGAGAGATTTATTTCCACATTATTGTTCCAGGAATATGACCAGCATGAGTGTCTTATTTTATCTGGATTTCTCTAGAGGAAAAAATGGCTATCACCAAGGCCTGACCACACTCTGTCACCTTTCTCATTTTCTGAATTCATCCAAATTCAACTTACCTCTTCCTTACCCCAAACCTCCTCTGATCCTGAGTCAGATGAAGTTTCTACCATTTAAAGGAAACTTCCTTTTCCCTCCGCTGACTTCTCAGAGTTCTTTATTCAGATCTCTCTTCCCCTCTTCCATCTCAAGCAGGCCCATATTTCATTTACTGTGTGTGTCCCCTCTGCCTTCTCAGAAGCACAAAGGGGTACAGATCTCATCCATCAACTAAGTTGGTATGTGAAAATAAACCACTGTAATGTGCATCTTTTCAGGGGGACATTATACGGATTTGCTGTGAATTGAGATTGAAGCCTCTCTTCTCAAACCCCATTCTAGAAGGAACAGGTTCTGAAGTGTTTCTCTCTTAGGGGAATCACACCATCCCCTTCCCAACCCCTACTGCCCAAGTGCACACACATCAAGGGGAAGGTCAGTCATTGGCAGGCTTCTGACACACTGAGGGGACTCTGAGCAAGAATGGGGTGGGGCAGAGGATGCAGGCAGTAAGGTTGGGACTCTGAGCTGAAAAGACATGACAGACATGGAAGTTCCTTCCCTGAGCGGAGAGTGGGCCAAGCTAGGGAGGGTGGCTTTCAAGAGGGCCAAGACCTGTGCTCTACCCCATGCAGGAACCCCAGAAGTGGCAGACCCTAAGAGAGGGTGGGGAGGTATACTGAACACTGAGTAACACAGCCATCAAATTCCAGCACCAGGCTTGGCCCAAGACAAGGGAGGCACCTAGTTTAGAAAGGGGCCTTGACAATGTGAACACCAGACACCTCATTGCCAACCAAGGCGTGCCTCAGAGCAGAGGCCTCTTTCTGACACTCCTGTCCTGGATCAGTAGCCCCATCCCTGCTTCTGATGTTATTCTAAGGAATAAGAATTTCACCTCCAAAGCTTGCCTGAGGTTAATTTCCTAGCAGGGCTGATAAGTGAGTTGTGAAACCAGACTTAGAAAATGTGGGAAAATAAGTAAATGTGGGATATCCTGACTCTAAATACTGTGGAGCAAATACCTAGTTAAGCTATGATTTAAACAGCTTAAATATCATATAAACATGAAAATAATCCTTATCAGATTTTTGTGCAAATGCATGAATCATTGAAAAATATGGCTCTCACACAATAGTGTTTCTTTATATTAAATATTGTAAGGCCTTTCAAATGTCAAAAATACTAATCTAACTATATTTCAGGTCTTCTATGAACCAATGGTCAAGTGAAATATGATTCTTCCTTACCACATACTTTGCATCTCTCCTAAAACATAAGCTCACACAGGGTAGGGTCTGCAAATAATTTGTAATTGCACCATGCTTTATCAGAGCAGATGATCCATAAATATTTGTACCACGATGTGGGACACTGAAGGATGGTAGAATTCTCCAGATTCTGAACTTCATTTGGAAACCTAGGCAAAGTCCCTTTGGGGAAGAGTAAAGGTCAGATCAACATCACAATTATTCTTTGTAGCTCCCTGGAAAGGCTGGTTTGTAAATGAGTCTTTTCTTGGCTGAATAATTATGAATTGATTCACCAAAAAATGGTCAACACCAGGTATTGTGAGAAAACACAGTCTGAAGACACAATCTCTTTAGTGTGGACCCCTGTGCCTAAAATGGGGCATTATTAAATAAAAGATAAACCTCAGAAGGGACCTCTGGCTCAGCAGGTGACAAGGCAGCTCTATAAGGACTGGGGCACCAGGCAGGGCCCCATTAAGTCAAGATAAGAAGACAATGTCCCATTTCCTTGGCAAACTCCTTCACATCACTTTAGATTGAAGGACTCTGGCCCTGGGCAGCTGGTTGAAAATATATATATAAAGAACACATACTTCTACTTTCTGCCCTCTCCTAAACCAGTTTTATTCTTGGCATCTTTTGCTTCAGCAGAATGATGGAAAGAAACATGTCAAAAGTAATCCAGACAGCAAATAATGCATTCATGGGTAATTAAAATGGAATCATCTCTCTGGCTCTGATATGAATTTCCTTCTTTGTCTTCCTTTTTATGCTGGACCCAACTTTGTTTTTCTTTTTTTTTTTTTTTTTGCAGTACTAGGCCCACTACTTCCTACATTATGTCACAACTTAAACTGGGTTTTCTAGTATGTGAGTCCCTCCTGAGCCTCCATCAGAAGGCACCACAATTCCAGGCTTCAAATTATACTACAAAGCTATAGTAATAAAAACACATGGTATAGGCACAAAAGCAAACACATAGACCAATGAAACAGAAGAGAAGATACAGGAACACATCCACACACTTAGAGTCAATGGACTTTTGACAAAAGTGCCAAAAACATATATTGGAAAAAAGACAGCCTTTTCAAAAAATGGTGTTGGGAAAGTTGATTATCCATTTGTATAAAATTCAATCCCTACGTCTCAACCTGCACAAGAGTCAACTCAAGATATGCCAAAGACCTGGAAATTAAACCAGAGACTTTGAAATTACTAGAGGAGGGCATAGGTTCAACACTCCAAGATACAAGCACAGTTAGAAACTTCCTCAATAAGACCCCCAAAGCTCAGGAAAATTAAAACAAGAATTAACAAATGGGATGGCATTAAACTAAAAAGTTTTTGTTCATCAAAGGAAATAATCAAGAGTCTAAAGAGAGAGCCTACAAATTAGCACTAAAAAACAATCAAAAAATTGGCAAGCAAACTAAATAGATACTTCACAAAGAAGAAATACAAATGGCCTATAAGTACATGAAAAAATTTTCAGCATCATTAGTGATCAGAGAGATTCAAACCAGAGCTATACTGGAATTCTCTCTAACCTCAATTAGAATGGCAATCATCAAGAAGTCAAACAACAATAAATGATGGCATAAAGATGGGGAAATAGAAACTCTTATACACAGTTAGTGGGATTTCAAATTAGTACAGCCACTGTGGAGATTCTTCAGAAAACTGCAAATGAATCCACCATATGATCCAGCTATACCACTCCTGAGTATCATTCCAAAGAGACTGAAATCAGATTGTTTTAGTAATATATTCATATCCCTGTTCATAGCAGCACCACTTACAAATTGTGGAAACAATGTAGATGTTCGTCGACAGATGAATGGATTACAAAATTATGGGATATGCACACAATGGAATTCTACTCAGTAATCAAGAAGAACAAAACTGTGTCATCTGCAGGAAAATGAATGAACCTGGAGAACATTATGCTAAGTGAGATTAGCCAGTCACAGAAAGCGAAAGGTCATATGCTTTCTCTCATATGCAGAAATTAGGGAATAATTGAGATACAAGAGATGTTTTAGATAATGAAGGAGAAACTCTAGTGGAGCAAGAGAGGTGGTTTAGGGAAAAATGGGGGCCAGAGAGTAAGAATTCACATTAAGTATATATATGAGAATACCTTTGTCAATCTCAATACCCTGTATGGGGAAGGAGGGAGTGGGAAGGGGAAAGCTCAGCAAGTGCTATGTGCATGTATGTCACTATCACTGTGAAACACATTACGATGTGAGACTATAATGCACAAATAAAAGTATTTTAAAAATAAAATATGAGTAGTTGAGAACTAAAAAAAGAGGAAGGATAATAAAAATAGGAAGAGGAGAAGGAGGAGAAAAACTCAATGACAATAAAAACAAAAAGAAAGACAACACAGGTCCATGGTATTTTGATTTCAATTTCATTTGGAAAGCACTTCTATATACTTTGTCTATTACAATGGTCATCACTGTAGGCCCCAAATAGTCTTGGGTTCAAAAGTCTCTGTTTCCTTATTTTATACAAAGAAATCACAGGCTGTCTTGCCTCTGGTTAATTCTACCTGCTGTTTCCTGGTCCAAAGCCAAGTTCATCCTCTGACTCATCCTTTCCTTTTCTGGGAGGGACTAAGACAGCTACCTGGGAAATAAATAGAGGAGCTCTGAGTTCTCACCTCCAAGGCAAATACCTTGATTCCTACAACAGAGAAGGAAAGCTCAAACAGCAGCTGCCTCAACATGAAGCTGGTGATGATCCTCATGCTGTCTGCCATCCCCCTTTACTGCTATGCAGGTGAGTTCTGTGCAGTGAGGGCTGCCTCTGAACCAGAGCTTGGTGCCAGGACCTGGAGGAAGAAGTTCTGGTCCCCACACCATGCTACACATTAGTTCAAGTATAAAAGGTCTGGATGTAATGGTGGTTTGAGAGCCACCATTAATTCCAGACCATCGAAGAGGTAGCTCTCCTGTGGCCTTTGCCCCTGCTTTGGACCTGCACGCAGTGTGTCATCGCCACTCCAGGTCTCTCACACGGTCACAGTTTCCATGAACACCAAAATGGGTCTCAGGATTTAATACTGGTATTAGATAATTTAGTGGGACAAGGAGAAGACATGAATGATGCCCCCATGGCCTTGGACCCAGATGGGTTTCCTGACAGAGGCATTCATGAATCTCCTTAAATATGGAAGGAAAGGGGAAAGCTACTGGAGAGAAGACTCAGGGTACAGTGTATGACCCCGCATCAAACAACCTCAGGAACACAGAACAGACATTGTCAGGATGACCTGAGCCCTTCCAGAAGGTCCTTTAGTTCTCCTCTCTTTAGGGTAGCAGAACTTGCACTCAGTAGGGGAAAAGCTATGCTGGCCAGAATGTGGTCAGCACAGACAAATGACATATGTAATATGCTTTGTATCATTTTCAATGCTTGTTGATATCTCATTTGTTCCAAAAGTCCATGCAGACTGAAAAAGTGATGTGCTCAACCAACTGAATAGAATATTGCAGGACTAAGTAAAATCAGCTCATTTACATCCAAGTCCTGAGCTCATTCTCCTCAGAGGTTGGCTACATGAGATCATTTTGTTGTTGATGCAGACTATACGGTTAATAGGACTAAAGGACAATGTTCTAGACCCAATATTTGTACGGTATTTAAAAGTCCTACAGGATGTTCTTAATGATAATAGTGAAGTGTGGCATGACTTGGAACAAAGAAGGAAGGACCAGATGTGTTTAATAAGCCTCACCACCTTGGAGTATGTCATTGCTTGAGTGTCTTTGATAACCAAGGGGGCACAAAGTTCATCTTCTGTGGGCTGCTGTGATGTGGCAGAATTTTCAAGAACTAAAGGGAACTTCAGAACCTGAGTTTCTCTCCTGGAATTTAGAACCTAGATTGTACCCCAAAATCTTTCTGAATCCATGTCTCTACTGGGATGTAAGAAGATGACTGATAGCATAGGTGTTCCCCAAAATGGCTTCATACCTCCAGTAATGAACACAAATTATCCTGTTTTCTTCCCAGGTTCTGGCTGTGACCTTCTTGAGGGATTAATTAGAGCTACAATTGATCCAACTGTGGATGAATCTACTTACCTGGAAAAGCTTAAGCCTTTTGTGCATACTACAATAGCTAAAGAAGCTGTGACAGAATTCAAACAATGTTTTCTCAGTCAGTCCAATGAAACTCTGGCCAACGTTCAGCTGATGATGGTAACTTCAGTTTCTTCTTTTGTACTTTGTAAAACCACTGACCAAGAACAAGCATACTCTGAGTTTGTTACTAATCATGTCAAAGCAATCAGTGCATGTACTTTTTAAAAATTTCATGTTATTTAGTTGTGTAGTATTAATCACTTTTTCTTCAGTCCCATGGTGGACTGGCCACCTTAAATGTTGAGAATCTTCAGTGAATGATGATGAGGCAGCCAAAAGTGGAAAAGCCATATTCAAAGATGTTTTTCCAACCCCTCCACTTCCCAGGACACACATACACACACATTTTCTAGCAAAAAAAAAAAAAAAAAAACTAGAAGTACTCAACTGTAGAAGTAATCAACAAAGACAGTTCCCTTTTTACAAATGAGCAAATGGTAAAAACCCTAGTTCATAAGCAGCTTTTGATGGAGTCAAGAAAATACCATTTGAGTAGTAATATTTGATGTTCTTAATTTAAAGAATTTAAAATGTGCTTCTAAGCAACCAAATTTGTTAGCATACATGTTTAGAAGCCTTGAACTCTTTCACTTAGTACCAATGAAATAACTAGGATACATCAGTTATGCAACAGCATGTATCATGGATTGTTTAAAGCAAAAATCAGTGGTATAACAATGACTATGTCTGTCTAATGATACATATGTATTGGTTGTTAGTGTTTATTTAATATACCAGTATTCTCTTTAAAGCAGTTCATGGTACAAAACTTAGAAATACACTAAAAACCCTAAGAATAAATTGAACGTCACCTGTACTTGAGGATAATGGGATTACTTTTTATTTAAAATCCATGTTAGACTAGTCACTTATAGTACAGGATGTGCCTGTATCTCATAGAGTGCACAAGAAACGGTGGAGTCCTCTGTTGTTTTCTGTTTTTCACTGAGATATTTCACTTTTCAGGTGGTAGGGGAACTCAGAATGATCACATCCATTTACTTGAGCAGATATGTTAACAATTTTGTGTTGAAAGAATGATGGCAGAGCAGTCCAAACTGTCAGGTCTTCAACACATAATATCTACAGCACTTGCATTAAATACATTATTTCAAGGAACAGGAAGCTTAGAGAAAAGAGTATTCAAGGGGTCCTATTTGGAGAAAAGATCCAGAAACAGCACTACTTCTTTAGCATTAATCAATATGTCTTCCACAATTGACCACGTCAATAGATAATCTGACTTTGCTTCTGGTACTTTGTTGAATGCTAGGTGTTCCTCAAAAAACACAGGCAAACAATAAGAAAAGATTTGGGTTTTCATTATTTAACTTTGCAGGATAGAATTGCAAATCTCAGTGATATCCCTGTTTTTGTTTTCCAGGAAACCATATATGCTAGCAAATACTGTTCTTCGTACTAACTTTCTACAAGATTTTTGGCTCGGAGGACTACAGAATATGGCACAGAAACACGACCATCTACCAAAGCTTTAAATAATAATTTTTCTTTCCTCTTTTTGTCTTTCTACATATAAACTGCAAGACAATTGTTGAAACCTCAAACACAACTTCATTAAAATTAACTATCAGCAAACACTAATGCTTCCTTTTATTCTCTCATAGAACTGGGGTTTTTTATGTGCCTTTATTGGTGCATTATGGTCTCATATCACAATGTAAGTCATGTTGACAATGACATACATGCACACAGCACTTGGTGCCCCCCACCACCCCCTTGTCTCCCCCCTTTCCATACAGAATACTGAGATTGACATTGGAATTTTCACATATGTACACACAGTTGATGTTAGTATTTCCAATAATGAACCTCAGTCTTCCCCCTCCCTTTCCCTTAGACCACCTCCCTGGCACCACTGACATTTCTCCTCCATTATCTGGAAGTATCCCAGTTACTTCCCAGCTTGTGCATATTAAAGAAAACATATGTCTCTTGACTTTCTGTGACTCACTAATCTCACTTAACATAGTGTTCTCCAGGTCTTTCCATTTTCCTGCAAATGACATTATTTTATTCTTCTTTACTGATGAGTAGAATTCCATTGTGTGTATTTCCCATAGTTTTGCAATCCATTCATCTGTGGATGGACACCTGGGTTCATTCCACAATTTGGCTATTATTAGTTGTGCATCTATGAACATGGGTATGCATATATTACTATAGTTATCTGGTTTCAACCTCTTTGGAAAGATACCCAGGAGTAGTATAGCTGAATCATATGGTGGATCCATTCCCAGTTTTCTAATGAACCTCCACACTGATCTCCACAGCAGCTGAACTAGTTTGCAATCCCACCAACAGTGTAGAAGAGTTCTTATGCCCCACATCCTCACCAACATTTATTGTTATTTGACTTCTGCCATTCTGATTGGGGTGAGATGGAATCTCAGTGTAGTTTTTATTTGCATCTCCCTAATTGCTATTGACGTTGAACATTTTTTCATGTATCTATTGGCCATGAGTAGGGGGTTTTAAAGGCCTCTGCTGTCACACATCTGGGCCTGCACACACCTGGACCTGCACACACCCACATATACGTACACTAATGGACACAAACATGCACTCATTCATTAAAGAACTCCTGGTTGTGGGGTTGGGAACGCTGAAAAGCATGTTCCTCCTCACTCTGTTTCCAAGCACGATGTCCTCTCTGGAAAATTACTCTCCCTGCCCTCCTCACTACCACCTCTGCACACCACCCTCTTTGAAGTCCCCAGGCCTGTAGGTTCTGAGCTCAGGTCGTGTTCAGCATCCTGTTGCCACTACTGCCCTCACATTCATTTAGAGCCCTGCTGCTCATGGTTCATAGTTTATTTGGGAAATAAGAGGATGGTAAAGAGCTTGTGCAGAGGTATCTTCTCCTCTTCCAGTGTTCTTACACCCCAGCCCATCTTCATTTCTTATTTAGAAACAGAATCTCACTAGGTTGATGAATCTCACTACTTGCTGAGGCTGTCCTTGAATCTGCAATCCTCCTGTTTCAGCCTCCCAAGTGCAGGGATTACAGGTGTGTGCCACCACACCCAGCCTGCTTGCACTTCTAACACACATGTATGTGTTTAAGTAAACACTGCATATCATGGAAGAAGGAACATCTGAATTAAACTGTTGTCCACAAAATGAAGGCATAGGATGGCAATTATCTGTGAATAGTCATGGTAACAAACGTATGTTCAGGTTCCTGCTATTTGAGCTGGTCATGGTGGCACACGCTGAGAGTCTCACTAACTTGGTGAGACCCCCAGCAACTTAGTGAGACCCGTTTCAAAATAAAAATTTAAAAGGGTTAGAGGTGTAGCTAGGAGGTAAGATATCCCTACTTTCAATCTCCAATGGGGAAAAAAAAACAATAGAAATTAAGGATAGTGTGTCATTGATTCCAATACAATAATACTGGGAGACCTCAATACTCTGCTCACATCACTAGACCGGTCTTCTAGACAAAAGGTCAGTAAAGATGCCTAAGGCCTAAATAATATCATAAACAAGATAGACCTATTAGACACATACAGAATATTTTACCCAACTACAGTTGAATTCACATTTTTCTCAGCTGCTCATGGAACCTTCTCCAAAATAGACCACATTCTGGGCCATAAAGCAAGCACTGGCAAATTTGAAAAATGTACCACAATTCCCTGTATCTTTTCAGACCACAATGAAATGAAACCAGAAATCAACTATAAGAAGACCCAGAGTAACCAAGTAAACACATGGAGATTGAACACCACACTGCTGAACAAGGAATGGATCATAGAAGAAGAGGAGAATTTTTAAAATTTCAAGAAACAAACAAAAACAGAGACAAAATGTATCAAAACCTCTGGGACACCTTGAAGGCAGTACTAAGAGTAAAATTTATAGCACTGAGTGCCCACAGAAGAAGAACAAAAAACTCACCAAATAAATAACCTAATGACACAGCTCAAAGCCCTGAAAAAACAAGAACAGTCTAAGCCCAAAGCCAGTAGAAGACAGGAAATTATTAAAATTAGAGCAGAAATTAATGAAGCAGAGAACTAAAAAATA
The DNA here is from genome assembly GCA_004027655.1 of Graphiurus murinus. Lineage (NCBI taxonomy): Eukaryota > Metazoa > Chordata > Mammalia > Rodentia > Gliridae > Graphiurus > Graphiurus murinus. The sequence goes on along the minus strand of PVLC010025772.1, from coordinate 1,691 downwards.
CAGAAAATCAACAAAACCAAAAACTGCTTTCTTGAAAAAAAATAAACAAGATATATAAACCATTAGCCAACCTAACCAAAAGAAAGAATCAACCCAAATTACCAAAATAAGAGAGGAAAACAATGGTATTACCACCAACAGTGTGGATATACAGAGGATCATCAGAAACTGCTTTGAAAAACTATACTCCAACACAATGGAAAATCTAGAAGAAACTGACAAATTTCTAGACACATACAACCTCTCTAAATTGAGTAGAGAAAGTATAGAAAACCTAAACAGACCAATAGTAATCAAAGAGATAGAAGCAGCAATAAAGAGTTTACCATCAGGGACCAGCTCACTGTTTGCCTGAGGAACCTGCTTCAGAATCTAGTGGTCTTCACCACCTCCTTCAACTTTTATTTCCTGATTCCCCTGCTTAGTGCTTGTATTGTCTGTGTGTGGAAACCCAGAAGAAGAAGAAAACTGGATTGAGGGCAATGCATACACTGGATCTTGGAGACCAGGGAGAGTGAAGGAGCCCAGGGTATGCAGGAGGTCGTTAGATATCTTGGTGCTACTAGACCCCACTTTGGCTGCAGGCTCAATGGTGGTCACCACTCTGTGGCCTGTTCTGCTGGGCTCCTTCACTCTCCCTGGTCTGCTTTTTGGGTTCTGTTTAGCTGTGCTTCAATTTTCATTACTTTGTTCACTTTTTTGCTGCTTTTTTCTTCCGCCAAAAAGCTGCTTTTAGAGCAGTTTTGATTCGAGCTCTACAGCACCTGAGGAGAGGTGTTTCGCTCAGTCGCCATCTTGGACTCTGAGATCCAGTGCATGCATTGCCTGTTCTGCTGGGCTCCGAGATCCAGTGTATGCATTGCCCTCAATCCAGGTCGCCATCTTCCCGGAAGTCACAATATCACTTTTAGATTTTTGCAAGTCACTTTTGTCTTCCTCAACAGAACACAGCTGGACTCTCCTATATGCTTTGTTTTTTTTGTTGTTGTTGTTGGTTTTTTTCGTTTGTTTTGTTTTGTTTTTGTTTTTTGCGGTACTGGGGATTGAACTCAGGGGCGTTCTACCTTCCAGCTATACCCCCAGTCCTATTTTTTATTCATTATTTTGAAACCAGGTCTTACTAAGTTGCGGAGGGCCTCATTAAGTAGCTGAGGCTGGCCGCAAACCCGGTCTCAGCCTCCCAAATGCTGGGATTACAAGCGTGCGCCACCACGCCCGGCTTATGCTTTGTTTTAATGTGTTGCTATATCCCACATCCTATAACCTCTGGAAACTTCACAGGATATTGTGAGAGAATGAGAGTGGCCTGGGAAAATAACACAGGAACATTTTTTATTAATGTATAATAATTACAAAGAATAGTGGGTTTCATTGTAGCATAGCTGTACATGAACATAACATGCTTTCATGAACCAGTACCTCCTCTTTTTATTAAAATAGTATTATTCTACCTGAAACCATCATAGAACCCCCAATCAGTCTCTGGACTATGCTTTGAGAACCACATTATTATATGAATGTGGGTGAATACAGAATAAAATTTCTCCTTTGCAAGTTACTAAGATAAATGCCAGAGAAGGACTTTGTCCTTAAATGTTAATCTGAACATGGGATTGCTGAAACAAAAGTTTATTTAATATCAAGACTTCTATCAATACCCTTATCTTGAAAAAATAAAGAGAAAAACCTCA